>APFE031224681.1:9880-24300 GCA_000404065.3 Pinus taeda | reverse complement strand
CAAGGGCTTGGAAGTTAGTTTCAGTCATTAGTTTAGCTAGCCCTTGTCCTTTTATAAGTTTTGTTGGTTTGATTTCTATATCATATTCCAGAATGTTGGCAATCCATTTGCCCCTCTTGCCTTCCATTCCCTCTTGAGTTAAAATGTCCTTGACTATTGCATTGGGCACATATGCAACTATATGAGAGTATAAGATGTAAAATCTGAAATCCTTTATGGCTTTTACCAAGGCATATGCTTTCTTTTCCATGATTTTGTACTTGAGTGGGGCATCCCTAAGGGCTCTACTGAAAAAGGCAATATGTTTTTCACATCGCAAGTCATCCTTTTGCAGTAAGACAGAAACAATTGTTTTTTCAGAGGCAAAGGAGAAGATTATAAAATCTCTATCAAGACTAGGGCTTGTAAGCACAGGTGTTTTTGTCAAAGCTATCTTGATTTCTTCAAAAGCTTGTTTGGCCCCAATTGTCCATTTGACCTTGGCATCTTTCTTGAGCATGTTGTTCAATAATCTTATGAGCTCAGCCAAGTTAGGAATAAATCTTCTTAGGAAATTAATCTTTCCTAAAAAGGCTTGTAATTCTTTGATGTTTCTTGGATGGGGGACTTGCAGTGTAGCTTGAATCCTATCAGGGTCAATTCTTATGCCATCTTTTGAAATTATATGACCAAGGAGTTTGCCTTCTTCCAGGCCAAATAGTGATTTCTTTGGGTTTAAATAAATGCCATACTTTCTACAAATTAAGAACACTTGTCTACGGTGTTTTAAATGCTCCTGGTCTGATTTTGAAAAGGTTGTTAGATCATCAAGGTATATGACTAAGAAATCATGGATTTCTTTGGCAAAGGCTATATCCATTGCCCTTTGAAATGTGGCTCCAGCATTCTTGAGTCCAAAAGGCATTTTGACATATTTGAAAGTTCCTGAAGGTGTGGTGAAAGTTTTTTTATCTTGGTCATCTAGGTGAACTAAGATTTGATTGAATCCTGAGAAGCCATCCAATAATGAGATCCTTGAAGCTCCCACTACCGTTTGTAATATGTGATCCATTTTTGGCAAGGGATAGTGGTCTTTGAGAGAGACTTTGTTTAAATTTCTCAGATCCACACAAAGTCTTATCTCCCCAGTTTTCTTCCTTGTAGGTACAAGGTTAGAAATCCATTCAGAAAACCTTATGGGAGCAATAATCCCAGCTTCATACATTCTTTTTACTTCCTTTTCTATTAGGGGAAGAAGCACTGGATTCACTCTTCTTAGTTTTTGTTTAAAGGGTTTTTTGTTTTCTTTCAGGGGTATTGTGTGCTGGATAACTGTAGTATCATAGGATTTAAGGTCATAATAGCTCTAGGCAAACACATCCTGGAACTCTTTGAATAGTTTGATATATTCTGATTTCTTATCAGGAGGTAAGGTTCTATAAATCTTGACCATTTTGGGATTTTCAATGGTCCCAATGTTGCACTCCTCTATTTCTGCATTGATGGGTTGCATCTTTGGCTTCTTAGAGAGATCATTTGAATCAAAAATGTCCTCTAAAGGAGTAAGACCTGTAGGCAAGAAATTATCTTTTAATTGAATTACTTCAGTTTCTTCCTCATTAATTTCATCAAGATCTGTTATTTTTAGCTTTTGTAAATTGGCAGGGTCAAAAGTTGTAGGATGTAATATCATATCTGCTGTTTCAGTTGATATACTTGTGTTTAGTTCATCCTTTTGGTTTTGATCATCCCTAATGCTTGTGTCAATGTTTAAGTTTGAGAATTCCTCCTTCATGGTAAAAAAATTGTTTATCTGAGTATCATTCTCAAATACTTGCCAATTATTTACATTGTCTGGGACAGAAGGCCTGTGTTTAATCTCAGCAGTGAACTGGTGGTTAGCTGCAAAAAGAAGTTTACAGGTGCTTGCAAAGGTTGCCAAACTGTGAGCATGCAAGTTGTGCTTCCTAGGTATTTTGGTGAGCTGATATTCTCGGAAGTTGTTGAGCAAGTCTGTCACTGCTAAACTATAAGACCTCAACCTGGGATCATTTGTGATAAAATTTCCCTTTATTTGTTGGATAATTAGGTCTAAATCCCCCAATATGGAGACCTTGGTCACTCCTAGACTCTTAATCAGTTTGAGACCTAGCAAAAGAGCCTCATATTTAGCCATGTTATTTGTACATCTGAAATTAAGCCTATATGCATGACCTAGAGCATGGTCATTTTGGGTATTATGTATCCATACCCCTGCTCTTGCTCCTAGCTTATTTACTGACCCATCAAATTCTAAATACTACAAGGTTTCTTGGTCAATGTTTTTTTCAATGGATTTACAGATTTGTTCTATGGGCAAGTCTAGTTTTGGTGATTCTTGTGACCCATCAGCAGACTCTGTTGTTTTGATGACATCGGTGATCTTTTGATATGGAGTTGTGGATTGTTCATTCATATGCCTGGTTTCCTTTGTTTCTAGGAGCTTGTCCTCATTTTTGGGACATATATCAACATTGTATAGTATGAAGGAGTCCATGTCTGAATGGATGGAGTAGATTGGGAAGTTTTGGGGCTTGTCCTGACTACTGACCACATATTTCATGAGTGTCTCTCAGTACAGTCTCTTTGGCTGGCCAAAGACTGAAATTGTGGCATATGACATGTCTAGTTGCAAATATCCTTAGAGTTTGGCACCCCATGATCTTGATAAGAGCATACCATATTTGGGTGGAATGTCAGCCACTACTACATCCATTAGAATTATTTTGGCTGGATATTGGATTAGGGAGACACAGAGGTCTTTGATTAGGCCTAAACATCTTACCTGGAATGGAATCAAATGAAAACAAATATTTATAGGGTCTGGTGATATCTAATCCAAGTTTTTCCATTACTGATTTGGGCATTACGTTATGAGAGGCCCCTGAGTCAAACATGGCATTATGTAATACTTTGTCATGAATGTTTAGGCTTACATAGAATGGAGGAGTCCCTCCATCCCCTGATTTGCCATTGACTTCTGAGCCAAAAATCAGCTCTAGTTGGTCATCCAGAATGTTAACTACATCCCTATCTTTTGGTACTTGCAATGATCTATTAATTTGTTTTCTGAAGACCTCATGTTTGGCGAGTTCAGAAAGAGGAATTGCACTTTTCAGTTTGCCAATTCCTGTTTCAAGATTGAAATGTTTTTCCATCTGAATTTTTACATTGTGAGCAGCAAATTTTTCTTTTTCTGCTGAATTTTGGGTGACCATGTCCTGATCAGGTATACTGTTTTGGGGTATGCTTGGGTTGGCTCTGTTTTCTAGAGGTTTGCCCAAGATTTCTGTTGGGAGAAGAGGTGTGGGTGTAGTTTTTACTGGAGGCTGTACATCAGATACATCTTCCACTGTGACCTCTTTTTGGAGTTTTTTATCTGAGGACTCTGTTAAGACAGCTTTATCACTAGATTTTTTTGGCAGTTTGGTGTTTGTTTGTCTGGTATTCTCAGGTACATCTATGGTTATACTTCTTAACTTGTATTGTTTGTGTACTTCATAGACTGTTGTGTCATACCCTTCTCTGAAATCAAATGAATCACCAGATTTTGCTTGGAATTATTTGTAGTCTTGGGCTTGTTGATCATCTTGTGTTAAGAATACTTGTTCTTCATTGTCCAAACCCATTAAATTGATGTGGGGATCTTCTATTTGTTCACTAGTGGTTGAGGCCTCTGGATAATGTTCTTGAAATGGAGGTCTGATGTTCTGATCAGGACTAGTTCTCCCAGCATTTGGGTTTTGGTTTTTTCTAAAATTGGGATTCCTAGTGGTGTTGCTTGTTTGCCCTTCCCGAGAGGACTTTCTCTCCATAGTCTCAACTCTATCTCCCAACCTCTCCATACCCTTCATGATTACATCTAGTTTTTGGTCAAAGGTTGAGGGTTCCTCTTTGAATGTTATTCTTCTCTCATTTTTTGCTCTGGTTCTCTTGGCAATTAGGTTTGCCTCCACGCTTACAGCTATATTATGCATATCTGCAAGACTTGGAGGTGCTCTTTCTCTTAATTGATATCCCATGTCTAGGTCAAATCCATCAAGAAATTTGATCAAGGCCAGATCAGGAGGAGGTCTCAAGTTTTGAGGGATAGCGTTATATACATTGTTGAACCTAGCATAGTAATCTTGAACTGTCTCTTGTGGGCCCCTTTTCAAGTTATCATACTCTATCAGTATGTGTAGAGGGTCTTTCTTCTTTTCTGATCTGTTTAAAAAACTTAGGTATAAGGCATCAGGATTGACTATAGAGTTTGCAACTAGAGACCTAAACCAATTCCTTACATCCCCTGTCAAACTTTGCACAAAAAATTTCATTCTTACATCTTCATCATCAATCCCATAGTTCTCAAAATAGTCCTGCATCCTCTTGGTTTGTTGCTGGGTTGTATAAGTGCCAGTACCATCAAAGTAAGTGATTTTTCCTTGATAGTCTTGGGGCATTGCCCCAGGATTTGCGGGCAGGTGTAAAGGAGCATATCTAGCCATATTTGCAGGGATAAAAGGGACATCAAGAAGGAGTGGAATAGCTGGAACAACAGGGATAACAGGAGTAGGGTGTGTTGGGGATGGAGGAGTGGGGAACTTCCTTGGGAAGCGGATGAGGAACTAGGATAAGTAGGGATAGTGTGAGGGTGAACTGATGCTTTGACATGAGTAGGAATATAGCTCTGTTGATTTGGTTCTGTATCTGAATCTGAGAGCTCCCCTAGCTGCTCTTGCTTCTTTAAGATTTTGGGGATTAAATTGGGGTTTTCAAAGATAGCTGGGGGATTAGGGTCAGGATTGGACCTAGGGTAACGAGATTTCTTCTTTGCAGCCAGCTTCTGAGTTTTCTTTCCTTGGTATCTTTATGATAGGGTTTAAACAGGAAGCTTATTTCCTTTCACTTGGTAATTTGACATAAGTTCCCCAATGGAGTCACCATTAATGTTAACACTCAGGTTGTTCCCTGCTTCCTAAAGGGAATACGGCCGAGGTAACCACTGACCAATCTTTTAGCTACAGGTCCTAGCCTACCTGCAACCAGAAAGGGCTCTCTCTTTATAATTTAGCTTTTTTGATGAATTTTTTTAGGCTAGTTATGGTGTGCTGTTTTGTTTGAGTTTGGTGGGTTGGTGAATCCAGACAGAGCTGAAATATAGATCATGGAATAGTTTGGTCCATTGGGCAATGGAGTTGAGGTATTGTGCTGCTGAAGTATGTTTTATGAAGGCAGCGTGTTGCTGCAGAGCTAGATAGGCATATGTGAAGCAATTTTACCAAATTTTTTGATGAAGTTATGGAATTAGTGAGTGAAAGGTAGTTAAGAATCTTTCACTATGCTAACAAGGAAATATGACAGTATTGCTTAAGAGTAGTTAAGAATTCTTAAACAATATTCGCCATTATAGAATTAGTTTAGACATGAGCAATCAAGAATTCATATCCATGGCTAATCTAGAAGAAAACATATTTAGAAATAGAGATTGAGCATAGGGTGTTCAAAACAAATCCTACGCTATTATTTTTCTCTATTTACTATGATCATGAAAGCATAAGAATTTACGGAATACACAGAAAACACATACACAGTTCAGAGAAACTTATTGCTCCAGCAAATGACACAGGCATTCTGCAATATAACAGAGCTATTCATTTCCATCTTCAGACAGCATAGGAACCAGAAATCTCCACCAGCAATTTGTATTATCAAAATGTCTCAAATATACAATAGAGCTCTTCAGAAAGAGTTTCACTACAACCAACCCTCAGTACGTTACTTGAGGGGATATATATACAAAATAGGATACAAAATATCTCAATGGTGAGTTATTGTGAAATAAATTGCACCACCAACTCTCTGACAAAAAGTAAATGAAAAACATAACTACAACATTTAATGCTCAGATGGCAGCTATCTTTCTTTCAGATAGCTTTTGACTTTATGGCTCAGGAAAGTGGGCTGTAGTTGTGCCTTTAACTCTGCGTTAATTGAGCCTATTATCTGGGGGTGTTGGTGAGTCACTTGTACGGATGCTCCCTGTGATACCTGTGTGCTGATGTGTCTGCTGACCTGCACCGTGACTGAGACTTGATTTTTCTCAAAAAGGAATAACATAGTGGCATTATCTGGGCAAAATTTCCAGCATTGCCTGCCACCAATCAGCTGGAGGTAGCTGATGCCTCCTTATTTTCACCAGTGTTTCATCTACCTCTGTATATCTATAGAAGTTTGTAGGCACCTCAAATAGATGATTTATCTCACGTTCAATAAAAAACAGATTTTCTAATTTATCATAAAGAGACTGTCCAGAGGGAGGCCCTGCTTCTTCTGTGGAGCTGTTGGAGGCTGTTATTTGATTTTCAACATAATTGTTCATCCTTGTCATATACTGATTATATGACAGCAGTTGTCCTGTGCCAGTGACTAGGCTTGGCAGTCTTTTATCCTGTAATATTGTCATTTTTGCCCTGAAATCATCAATCTCTGCTTTCATTTACTGATATTTTCTCTCCAGCGTTTGAGTGAAGTTCTACAAGGGCAGCACCTTCTTAGCTTTTAGGATTGTATCTATTTTGTTGCTTATCTCTAAAGATGCCAACTCCTCCCTAGTGCAGTTATTGAGGAAGTGTATCATTTTATTGGCTTGCTCAGGCATGATTCCCAGTGTTGTTTTGGCTCTTTGTATCTCCACATGAGCCATGCCTATTAGCTCAACCTGCTCATAGATTGCCTGGATTGACCTCCATTGGTCCTGTATTGATTGGCCAATTTTGGCCCAAACTATCTTCTTTATTTCTGCTAGGATTTTACCTAGGAGCAATTAATTTTTCAGAGTTTTTACTTTGGCCTCTAAGGCCTTCATTTCTCTTTGTTTCTCTACTACTGTCATCTTGGATTTATCATAGTTGGTCTCCAGTTTGGCCAGTCTATCCTTGGCTTCATTTATTTCAGTTACTTGAGTCTCAAGCTCTTTGACAACTTTCATCAAGTCCTCCATGCTCATGCGGGATTCTGCTGCTGCTGTTGCTCCTGTTGCTGATGTAGCTATGGTAGGTGCTGGAATAGCAGGAGGGGCGGCTGCTGCTTGTGTAGGAGGGACAGGTCTAAGAGTTGTTGATGTTTGAGGGGGCTGGGATGCTGACTCCCCTTGCTTGTCCTACAATGCCTTCTCTAATTCTGCTTCCATCTGCAATATTCTTTGATTCACCACTAGAAGCAGCTCCATGGCATCATCTACTTGCTTTTCTTGTGCAAGTTCTGTTGTTTGAGGGTGAATGGTAGGAGGCAATTTTGCCTGCTTTCTTAGTGCAGAAATGTCATCCTCTTTTTTCTTCATGAGGGCTCTAACACCCTTTCGATACTTTGGGTCATGTCCCAAATCAATGATTATGTCTTCCAAAGTCTTTATTTTGTTGTCCTTTGCAGAGGAAGACAACCTTTCCAAATCAAGCTGTGTATTTGTGTTCTTCAGTGCTTCTTTTAGCTGATGGGCCAGCATGGCCCTGTCTGCAAGTGTTGCATACACCATTTCCCCAGATTGTTTGTGCAGCTCAATCTGATCCATGGGGTGTATGTCTTTAGAAAAGACCTCCAAGTTTGTTCTATAGTAATCTGCAGAGGTCTTGGGATGTGGGACTTTAGGCTTTAAATGAGTAAAAATAATTTTTTCCTTTTTAAGATCATAGGCAACCATCAATCTTTGTTTTTTGGCTAGAGTTGTCTTCAAGAATTGATCATAGAGCTGCACTCTCAACAATTCATTTTGTGCCTTGATCTCTATGAAGCCTTCTTTGATTGCAACTGGTTTCTTGCCCTGTTGTCTTGGGGAGGATACCTCTGTGGTGTGTCGAATGGCCTATTCTAGCTGAAATGAGCTAATGTCAGTCTTTTGGCTTGATTGCCTTTCTCTACTGTGGCTTTCTACCCTTTCCTCACCGATATCTCCCTCCTCTGTTTCAGGGTCAATCCTTGGCCTCTTGGCTTTTGGTTGCTGTGTTGACCCTATTGGAGGTGTGACCTCCTCTCTATCTCTCTTTTTTCCTCTCTCTTCATTGAGAGGATTTCGCAGAACTGGGATTTGGGGTGGTCCAGTTTGCTGTGAAGGGGCTTGCCCTTGAGTCTGATCCTTTGAGGTGTTGGGCTGCCCTGTCTCTATCTATTTTTGCTCCTCCATTATTTCTTTGCCCTTTGTTGTAGTGATTGTTGCAGGAGCTTGCTGGGTGTCTTGTGCAGTTGGAGCAGTAGAAATGCCTTCTCCTACTTGGACTGGTTTTTTGAACAAGACCTGTTGACAAGAATCCAAGTCAATGGTTTTTTCCAAATCTTTCATAGTCTGCTCCATTTTTTCTTCCTGACTCAATTCTTCTACTATTGATTCAGGTACGCATTCATCTTGGTTGGAAAAGTGTTGTATTTGTAGGTATGGGCAATGCTTATAGGCTAGCAGCGTATACTTGACCCTCCTAGCACTAATGAAACCTTCAGGGTCATAAGGGACCCACCAAAAGCTTCTTTTGAGTTTGAGTTGTTGCCCCAGTATTTGATCAGCTTCTTGCCAACCATCTTTCTTATTCATGAAAAATGGGCCTAGGTGGCCTCTAAACTTTTGGTTGGCTTTCTTCTTGGCACTTTGGAAGTGTGTAAGATCAGTGTTTATGAGTTGTCTATAGTATTCCAAGGCAAACAACCTCATAGGCACATGTTTTGGGAGCCTGTAGGGACAGAGCTTACAACCATAGATTCTGATAACTGTGTGATTTTGGTATAAGTACCAATCACCTATTTTGTAACTCCTGGATAGCTGTCTGATTTTCTGCATGTCTTTGGACAATCTGGCAGGAGGAGTCCTCTCTAAGAGGCATGTTACTGGATATACAAACTGGTCAATAAATTCAGAGTATGAATAGGGGGAATTCTAGACTTGGTGGAAGACTGAAGACCAGAAGATAACAGACCTCCTCTCACCTTGTGAGTCTAGCTTCTTGGTTGGGCACTGGAAGCAATCTGTTTGATAGTACATGAATAGGTGATAGATGTATGATGAATACTTAAATATTGCCTCCCTATTCAACCTTGACAATTGGTCATGTATCTTGTTGGCAATATATTTAGCATAATTGTACTTCATAGCAGGGGGCTTCTCAAGGCTGTATGCAGACAGCATGACCAACACAGTTTCATCAACATGCTCATTTGTGGTAAACCCCAGCACAGAGGTTAACATATCCACCAACAACTTGCCTACCTCTTTGAAATTTGCATATGAAAAAGGAGGTGGCCCAGAAGGTTGGCAGTCTGCTTTCATGAATTTCTTGGCTACTGCAGCAATGTCTGTGCTAGAGAGCTTGCTGCCCTCATCCAACAAGTACTTAATGGAGAATGGGTATAGCAGCTGGGTTTTCTTGTAGTTCAACATTTGATTGATGGAATCTGGTGTTATGTAGAAGAGGATGCTCCCAGATGGAGACTTCACAGCTCTAAGCTTTTGGTCATTGTTTTCTGCACAGAGGTGAATGAATTTAGGGAAAACATTCATGGATGGCAGGAAGTAGGTGGGCAGATTGGATTCCCAGATTCCATACATGTCACTATTGTCCAAGTGACTATTCCTTAGCTCGCAGAAGGTCTGTAAGTGATTCCTGTCTGCCACAAAGTCTGTGATGAGGAAATCACTGTCTACTAGTGGCATAACTTCCAGTTCTTTATTTGGTGGGTTCACAGGGCTACATCTAGTGCAGATGGAGTGGCCATGTCTGGTTTTAACTGGATTCTTTACTTGATTTTCAGGTTTGGTACAAAGGCTGAGGAATTCTTGCTAAATTATGCTTGGCAGTGAGCAGCTTGACAGTGTAAGGAGACTCTTACAGGTTTAATGAACTGTGGGGCACTCTGTTTTGAAGGACCACAGTGTGTTTGATCTAGTTAGCTGGTTGTTTCAAGGGAATTTGTTATAACTGGAGTGAGGGAACTGCTGTATTCGTTTTTAGTCGGTAGCTCGGCTTCTCCAATTGTTTTTATGGTGAATTTGCAGAGGGGCACGGGTTTCTGCCAGAGTTTTTTCGTGCAGGGGTTTAACCAGGTTCTTAAGTAATTTTAGTGGACAATTTATCAGTGGGGAACTTTTAGCAGAGTTCTTTTGCAGGAAATTAGGAGAACAAAGGAGAAATGGGGTGTAAAGAGGGTCACCTGCGGCAAATACCTGGTTTTTATGGCGTAGGAGGCATCAAACTGGACAAATTGCAGGTACTTGGGTCGACGATGAGGGCGGCAACAACTTTGGCGGGTGAAATTTGGATTTCGACTGTTGAACGTCGTTTTTCGCATGCAGAGGAGCTCTAGAAACAACGAATAAGAATGAAGAATAATGGCTAATTCGCGTCTTTTTATGCATTTTTGGCCCTTTGGCGCCTTTTTGGTGATGACGTCATGCTGACATCATCATGGGACCGGGTACAGCAGGGTGATGTGGCAGCTGACGTGGGTGCCCAGGTGGCAGTGACACGGTGACAAGTTGGACAGGTGGACAGGCAACGTGGAGGTGACATGGAGGCACGATGGCGAAATAGGTGGGGTCACGTCACGCTGACGGGGGTGTGACGTCAACGCGGGGGACGGGGTGGTAAGTGGTTTCCCCGGAAGCCCTTACGATGGTAAGTGGTATTGAGGGGGGGGGACTCCGAACACCGCGGGAGGCCAACGCGTGGCGGGTGTACGGTGGCAATACCGCCAACCCCCCGGATGCAAAAGGTTAGGCACCTTTGATATGAAAATGACCGCCCACCGTTGGATGGGCGAGGTTGTTGATCGGGCGGCGGGCGGCGAACTTGATGCGCTAGCACATTATCGGAGGGGGCCTCGCCCAATATTTTAATATTTCTAAATAAATTGGGCGTGGGGGTGGGTAAAAACATTAGGATTTGGGTTTATGGGTTAATGCGCCTCCATTTTTTAAATGTTTCAATTAAAAAACATTATAATCAATGAATTTTGGGCGGGTTAAAGGGGTAAAGGGGTTAATGAGGGCGGGCTTTCGGATTTTGACCTTTGACCATAGTTTTTGGCAAAAACCATAGTTTTAGGGACAAAGAGGGGCTAATACTAACCCCTGATAGGTTAATATTTCCCAAAGGAGGGTTATATAGCTAGAGTGCTAGGGGGAGGGTGTTTATACATATTTTTTGGGAGATTTTTCATAGATTCTAATAGAATTAGGTAAGGGGGGTAGTAATGGAGCTAAATAGTACATTAGTGGTTAATATGACTTTGTGGGGTGAGTGAAGGGGTAAAGACTAAGTTCTAAGAGGTAAAACTTAGAATTTGAAGATAAATGAAATGATTTTTTTACATAAAAAATGTGGCTTCTTTTCTTGATTAAACTACATGGTTTGACCTAGTTGCTTGTCATGAACTGAAGTGGAACTGGACACTTGAGCAGATCTCAAGGTCCTTGGGGGTGTTAGTGAATGATGTTTGGGGAAAATAGGGGAAATTAGACATGCTTTCAATGTTTTTGTCCTCCACCCTCTGCTTTTGATGCCAATACCCTGAATGGCATGAGTCTTTGTACTTAATAAGCCAATTGGTGATGGCCCTCCATTTCTGCAAACTTGCACTACTTACCCATCCTAGTAATCCTAACATTTTTTCTTCATTTGAAGCGGGTGCACTTGAATTTAGAAGACCTTGATTGTCCTCTTTTTCTTTTGACTGCCCTCCTATCTAAAATGTACCCTTATTTCTTCCAGGGACCCAGATTAAGCAGTTGGGCACCTTCATTTCTCTACCTAGCTAGTCATCTGCCAAGCTTGAGCTGTTTGGACAGGAAACATTCTCTATTCTGCAACAAGCAATTTAAACATGGCATGGTCTAGTTTAGACTATTGGGCCATCCATCAAGTATGATTAGCAGTAGTATTTGGAGAGCATGATACTGCCCAAAAGATAGTAGTGGCATTTTGACTGGCCACCTTCCAAAAGCGGATGGAACGTATTTTTGGAGGGGTATATTATGTGATCGTATATATTGATGATCTTCTTGTATTTAGTAAGGATGTAAATACTCATAAGTTGCATTTAGAAATATTCTATGAAATGTTGTAAGCATGGTTTAGTTCTATCTAACTCAAAAGAAAATTTTCACATTGGAAAAGTTAGAATAGACTATTTAGGATTGCATATTGAACAGAGTCACATAGAGCTTCAACCTCGTATCCTTCTTCATCTTCTAAAATTTCCTGATATTTTCCTTGATGTAAAGATGCTTTAGATATTTTTAGGTTGCTTGAATTACATCCGTCAGTTCTATGAAAAGAAATATGAAGATACTAAGATTTTGCAGAAAAGGATGAAGAAAGAAACAGTTGAATGGTCTAATGTGATGACTATGGCAGTAAGGAACATAAAAAGCAAAATCAGAGAACTTCCCAAGTTAAGACTGCTTGACACTGATCTCCCATTTCTTCTTGAAATAGATGCATCTGATCATACATGGGCTGCAGTGTTATTACAGAAACATGGAAGAAAAGAACTTGTTTGTGCATATTCCTCTGGTACTTTTGATGACACAGAAGCTAAGTATCCATCTTCCCACAAAGAGATACTTGTTGTCAAAAGAGGAATTCAAAGATTCAGATTGTTTTTAAAAAGTGTTAGATTTTTAGTTAGAACTAATCTGAAACATATGAAAGGTATTTTGTCCAACAAGAAATTGTTAGAACAAGGAAATACCAGGGTTCTAAGATGGGCTCCCTGGCTAGAAGTTTTTGATTTTGATATTGTCTACAAATCAGGTGTAGAAAATTATTTAGCAGACATGTTGACAAGAGAAGGAGCTCCATAAATAAAAGGCATCAAGATGTTCAGACCCCTATACAAAGGAGAAAGTTCTTCTAGTAAAAGTCCAGTCCATACTAGTGTCTGTCAGTCCAGAATATGCTCAGTCTTGGTCTGTAGTCAGTGTAAATATGAATTTTGTTGGGATTGTTTTGTTTTAAGAGTCAAGTCATTACCAGTAGAAGTCATCCAAATGATTTTGCATATTTTGTTTAATTCAGAGTCTGGTATGACAACCTATAATAGTGAGTTACCTTATAGAGATAGGCCTTGGCGTGTCTATTATTCACTATTTAGAGAACCAGTTCCCATCTATTTTGGTTTCGTCCAACATACTGATTGGACATGGCAAGATTATTTCTCTATCCATCAGAGGGCCAGGATACATGGTTATGTTAGAGTCATTGTATATGTGACACAGTTAGATAGTGTTAATAACTAGTGGAGTCCTTGGTTTAAGTTGTTCATGTTTAAGTATATGCCTAGGAGTGAGCGGATTTTTCATTTTAATTTTCAGGAAACCATTAGCACTTTAATTTGAGAAATCCATATTGCTGCTCAACATGACTACACTATAGAGTTTGAATTTCTTCATACTGATATAGAAGTAAGCTTACAGGATAGACAGCAAGATGAACCATCATTCAGTTTGAAAGTCAGCTTCCATGGAGAGATTTCTACAGATCCCAGGTTGAGACCAGTAAACGTATTCCATTTTCCATTTTATTGTTGTTTCTTGGAAGAAGCACCTCCATGGCTTGATGATGCTTTTCCTCATGATATATTTTCTCTCGACATAGAACAATTACTAGAGATGGATGAAGCTAACAGAGAATATGCTGCTGCAGAAGAATGGCAATATAATAGCGATTGATGTATATGATCACTCATTCGATATCATGTACATTTTAGCTTTTGTGGGTTTTCTTTAAAATATCCACTTTGTAATTATTATAAGCTAATGTCCTAGATTCCAGCCGTCTTGTCTATAGATCATGTAATCTTTCTTTTTAAGTAGTGTCAGATTCGGTCCCCATATGGCTCTGCCTCTAAGGGATGAGATAACAGGTGGTAGTACCCACTTGCCCGAATCTTTTAAGTATGCATTACTGATAGTCCTTCGGATATGATTTCCTGCGTGATATTCATGCCAAAAGTAGATTCCATCTGTTACAGGTTTCTAGTAAAAATTTTAACTGGTTAACTTGCTAGGATATTATAAATACTAGCATTGTAAGAAGGAGGGGCATTTGGAGTTCTAGAGTCATTTCGTGTGTTTTCTAGAGTCATTTTGTGTGTTTGAGTCGAGTCTAAATCTGAGCTCCTTGCTCTGCATCTATGAGAAAGTTCTCAACCTGCTTGCATCATGGAGATCTAACTCTCAGTCCTTAGAAGGTATGCTCATTCAATGAGTTGCACGATCTGGTAAATGGAACTGCAATTGATCTCCTAAGATTGTAATGTAATTTCTGATGTAATATCATTTTGAAATCTTAAAAGACGTGCAGCCCCTCTGCCCATGGCTGCGCCCCCACCGGGCGGCGGGCGGGTGGCAGTTCGATTGCAGCCCCTACGCCGACGGCCGT
>APFE031224679.1:56687-78866 GCA_000404065.3 Pinus taeda | reverse complement strand
AGCAAAAATGGGTCACAAAGATGTTGGGTTATGACTTTGAAATCATCTACAAAAAAGGGAAGAAAAATGTTGTGGCAGATGCACTCTCAAGAAAGGATGACGATGTGGAATCATTGCTTTGTTTCATTTCTATTATCCAACTATATTGGATAAATGAAGCAAGGTATGGATGGAATAATAACGAATAAGTGTGGGAAC
Organism: Pinus taeda; assembly: GCA_000404065.3. NCBI lineage: Eukaryota > Viridiplantae > Streptophyta > Pinopsida > Pinales > Pinaceae > Pinus > Pinus taeda. Next base: position 78,668 of record APFE031224679.1, on the reverse strand, counting down.
TCATTCAAAAGTTACAACAAGATCCTAGTACATCTGATACATTTAGTTGGAAAAATGATTTGTTAGGGTAGAAAGATTGCTTATACTTATGTAAGAATTCCCAACTCAAACAAAACATTCTTATGGAATTGCACACTTCTACCTTAGGAGGGCACTCAGGATTTTTAAAAACTTACCACAAGGTTAAGAAGGAATGTTTTTGGGATGGCCTTAAATCAAATATTCAAAAGTTTGTGGCTGAATGTTTGGCTTTCCAACAAAATAATGTTGAAAAAATAAAGACCCCAGGTCTATTACAACCTTTATCCATTCCATGCCAACGTTGGGAGGAGTTTTCAATGGATTTTTATCATAGGTTTACCCAAGTCCAAAGGAAAGAGTGTCATCAGGTGGTAGTTGACATACTTACCCAGTATGCACACTCTTTTGAATTATCTCATTCATTTAAATCCAGTACAATTTCTACTACATTTATGGAAAAAATTCAAAAGCTACATGGAAAACCAAAGATTATTGTAAGCGACAGAGATACCATTTTCACTAGAATTTTTTGGACAGAATTATTTTCTTGTCTCGGTACTTAGTTAGCTCATAGCTCATCTTATCATCCTCAATCTAATGGGAAAACAGAGATAGTAAACAAATTTTTGGAAGGATATCTTCGTTGCTTTGTCTTTGATAAACAAACACAATCGGTCAAATGGTTTCCTCTAGATAAATGGTGGTATAACACTTCCTTCCATACTGCAACAAAAATGACCCCATTTATGGCACTTTATTGATATCATCCACCATCCGTCACATCATATTTAAGAGAAAATTATAAAGTTCAAGCAACGGAATATCACATCGAGCATCAACAACAAGTTCTCGAACTCTTAAAAGATAACCTCACTTTGGCGCATAATAGAATGAAACAATAGATGTATCAAGATCGCAGTGAAAGAAGTTTTGATGAGGTGACTGGGGATTCCTAAGGATACAATGATATAAAAAAATGTCCCTCAAGGAAGCTAAGAAGGATAATAAATTATCACCAAATTATTATGGTCCATACAAGGTGTTGCAAAAGATTGGTACTATGGCATACAAATTGGAGCTTCTTGCAACTCCCTGAGTGCACCTAGTTTTCCATGTTTCATGTTTAAATAAGGTTATAGTTGACAAGCTCCCAGTTCAAAAAATATTGCCAAAACTTGATATGGAAGGAAAAATCATATCGAAACCTGAAGCAATCGCAGAAACAAGAACTCAAAAACTATGAAATCGATCAATTTTGGAGTATCTCATCAAGTGGAAGAACTTAGTCACGGAAGATTCTACATGGAGGATGAGAATTTTATACAGAAACATCTATAACTAATCAAGCGTTGAGGAAAACACTTTTTTGAAGGAGAGGGGAATGTTAGCTCCCTATAATACTAGTCCCCCAATACTGTTGTCATTGTAGCCCTTGTTTTTATTATTGTGCCCCTTTTGTCCCCATATTGTTATTAGTGTGCCCCATAGAAGCCCATTATTGTTATTTTTGTTCCCTTATATTATTATTGTTATGTCGGCCTTGATTATATTATGACCCCTTAGACACCTATATATATATATAGAGGAGGTTTATTCATTTGTATCATCCAATAATTGTTCATTTGTGTAATGTAAAGGAGGTTTCCCCCTTGAAGAGGATGATTTTGAAGTCGTTGATCTATCTTTTCTATATTTTTGTGAGTTGGTTCATAACAAAAGGTCAAGAAGTTTGGTAGTGTGATACATATTTGGAAAATTAGATTGAAAATATAAAAAGTGATTTTCAACTTTAACCCTCCTAGGATTGCACAAGTGATAATCTCTTTCACCCTATCGTGTTTTGGGAATAGACCAATGTTGAGTTTCACTATAAAACTCATGGGAATATATTATAATCTTGGAAATGTTCATTTTCTTATTATCACTAGTCAAGACATAGAGATAAAGGATCATATCCCACTGGTAAAACTAATAAAAGCCTAACCCTAAGGGTCTCGAGGAGAATTGACCCCATGACCTCTCAATGGCAAGGTGCTTTAGCAATGAGACCTCAACCAATTGAGCTAACTCTTTGGGCTATATATTTTGTGTTCATTTAAATAATTGCATTTGATTTTTACTACGAAATATATGTTATATATCAATTGCATTATTGATATATCTTTAGAGTAATATTTAAAATTATTATTAATTAGCTATAAAGAAAATATTGTAACATACATTTTAAGTTAAAATATATGTAAAGTAATTGAAAAAAAAAGTCATAAATAAGTGTGCTTCATGATAATGATGATGATTAATGTTAGATAATATTGTCTACCCAATATTAAGAAGGTAAAAGATTAAATTGACTTCTTTAACATATTATTTCTATGCTAAAAAAGAAGTGAGAGAAGTGCTCCCACATCACCATAGTTTTGTTGATTCAAAATGTCAAGAAGGTTGGTAGTGTGGTACAAATTTAGAAAATTAGATCGAATGAGTATAATATGGACAATATAAAAGAGTGATTTTCACATTCAACTCTCCTAATATTGTATAGGTGAAAAACTTTTTCATCCCATAGTGTTTTTCGAATTGAATAATGTTGAGTTTCACTAAAAAAATCATGAGAATATGTTCTAATGTTGGAAATGTTCATTTTGTTGTTAACACTAGTCAAGATAGAAGGATAATTTTAGATTTTGAGTTTATGGTTGATCACCTCCTTATAAGATTGTAGTTTCCTTTTCCCCTCTAGCTCTTTATTTCCCCACAATTTATCCTTAAACTTGGATATTTTTAATGTGATTTATGATATTCTTGTTGGGAAGAGGTTCCCCGAATGATAGTTTTGGGGCTAAAAGCCCATGTTTTTGGAAAATTTTGTAATAAATTTGTAAAGTCTCCACATTTTGTGGTCCCAGAGTGAAGGTATCGAGAGTCATAAAGGGTTGTTTGCCGTTATTTTGTAAAGCGTAAAGTCAATTGTAAATATCCACCCTTGGTTCGTAGACCATGGTATTGTATAAAAAGGAGCTAAGTAAGCTATAAGTATTTTGTAGCATAGTATGAAGTAAGGAGTTAAGCATTGGAGTCTTGGTAGAGAAGAATAAGTTTTTTAGGTCTTAGCATAGGAAGAGGATCTACAACTGAGTGCACAGAGGCCTAGCGTGGAAGTCCGCAGCTGAGGGCATGGACCCCCGCAGTTGTGTGTGCAAGGCAGATATAGTTTGTATTAACTTAAAGATATCAATAAAGAGAAGTATTAGCAATTACTGTGTATTTAGTTCTTGTTTATGCATCTGATTATATTGTGTTTTGGGTTTAATTTAGAATGTTCATGTGATGCGCGAATATATGTTATTGTGTTGGTTAATTGAATGCAAGTAAGGATATCAGTTTACACGGCACTAAATGTGATTGATTAGTAAAGTAAGTAAAACACTTAAGATAACTTGGGAACCTATACAATATATTGTCATTGTTGTGTGGAAATACCTGAATCACGGGGTAGGGTTGCGTGAAGGTCAATCGTACACCTTTGTAGAGGTATTGAAGAGCAAAATAAAGGGTAGACTGGTAGAGCCCTAAATCTTAGTGACATGCACGAAAGTAGGGGTAGAATGTATAAACTGACATCACAACCATCTCAGGGTGCAGAAACTTGGTTCCATCATCCGCCCATATGCTTCGAGTGAGATTTCATATCGCACTCTGTGGGTTGATGCCGAAAGGGCCAGTAGTGTAGGGATTTGTTTGGCTAACTAATGTTGAACCTGGGTCATGCCCCATGAAGCCAAAAAATGGTTTTGTTGCTGGGACTAGAATTTGCATAAGAGTTGTGTGATGTCGTATCACTGGAATCCAACTAAGAAAGAGGTCAAAGACTCATTGGATAAGAAGATCCATGAATTTGTGATGCAAGAGAACACAAAACCATGGCTGACAAAGCAACAATGGTAACTGTATATAGAAATCCATGAGATATTTTTATGTTCCTTTCCAGTCAAGTTATACTAGTGGATCGCGAATCTAGCAGATAGCGAAGGAAGGTGGAGGCATGACGGTCCTATTATCTAGACCCCGTAGCTAGTAGAGAAACTAGAAGCCTCTAAGGATAAGATCGCCCACATTGTTGATCATTGGCTCAATCGCATCGTAGGGCCATTTGTAACTAAATTCATGGTCGATACCTTAGTGAGATACAACAAGGTGGAGCGACACTTTTTGAAAGGTTCGTGAGGTAAGTACTTATGCAGCTACCTTGATGTTCGGAGCTACACGAAGTGGAAATAATTATAGGAACGAAGGAAGAAGGGTCCTAAATATAGCTGATTGATTTCACCTCCGTTGGGTGATAAAGAGGGAGTAGCACAGGCTTCTCCACGATGTGAAGTTCAGTTAATAAAACAAGGATTCCTACGGCTACCACCTCCACCTACACCACCTCTAACTTCACCACCATCACCTGCAACTTCGCCCACACCACCACACTGTAGTTCAACATGGAAAATTCAGTGAAGCTGCCTTTGCTTAAGTGCCTGAGAAATGAGGACCCGGACTAGTTCTGGTTCATTGTAAAAGCTGTATGGGAAGCTAAAGGCATCACAGACGATCACATGAAAAAGGTAACATTGGATAGTGCTTTGCAGGATTGCGTGCTAACTTTGTATATCAAGTATTCTAATGATAAACCAAACTCTAGGTTGGCAGAGATCCAGACCGTGCTAAATAAAGAGTTCAGTAGGCATAAATTCGAGGCACAATCGATTATGGGGTTCAAGGAAATCATGATGAAGCCAGGTGAGACACCATGGGAATCAGATCAGATATTGAAGTGTAAAATTCATGAAGCTAATATGAACTTAACAGATGGACAACACCCCGAGTGGTTCATGGTTTCACTCTTGCCTCACCTAAGGCTTTCACTATCACAATAGAAGATTACGACTCAGACAGAGGCCTTGGAGATTACCATAAGATTGCATGAAACATCGATGCAAGATCCGAATCTGGGGTTTCAGTAGATCCATTCACAGTTGCAAAATATTTGCCTTGAAATACAAAGTTTGAAGTAGGACAGAATAGTTTGACCAAAGGCACACGAAGAGATATGGTGCGTGAAATGTAAAGGTCAGAGGCATGACAAAGACCACTGCCCAGTATTTGCAAAATATATTGCGAGAGGGGGATCGATGCCTCTGAGGCAAGAAGCCCAAGCAGGATTGAGCGCGGGGCCTACGTTGTGGTGTGCTATATGTTAGGTAATAGGGAAACATATAACTGATAATTGTCATTTGCTGCAGAAGTTTGTACAAACACCGTAGCAATTGTTCTGCAACTTTTGGAGGTCAGTAGGGCATGATGAGTGCAACTACCAAAGTTACGAATTGATGATGGATAGAACACCCACCTATGGAGTTTAGGCAAAAACTTGGCCTCCTGACGAGAGAATTGGGATGGGGTGAATAGGTTTTCAGGCGTGCAGACGAGGTCAAGGCGAAGGAGGACTTGGAAAAGGTCGGGGACAGCTGGTCTATTACAATTGTGGAGGACTAGGACAATATGCCCGTGAATGCACTAACCCAACGCATCTGTCTTGCAAATATTGTACTCAATTTCATCATAAGATAGAGGACTATCCTACGCTGATAGCGAGGATAAACGACAAAGAGGTGCTACCACCACAGCCAACTCAGAACTTGTAGATGATGAGGGTTGAGCCTCACGAAGAGGATCTGAATGTGAATATAGTGCTTCGAAGTGGAATTGCAACATGCGATGATAAGGGGAAACAACCCGAAGACAACGCATGGGTTTGCAAAGCTCTGGAGAAGGAGGTTGAATTTGATTTGGATCACGCGCGTGAAACGTTCATTGAAGCAAAGAAGAGCTTTGTTGAGGCCTCTACCTCAGGGAGTTGGGATAAGCCTGATCAGGAAATGGACCCTTCTATGCTTATGACTTTTCTAGAGACCTACATGAAGTTGTTGTGTGATAGAAAGGTTGTGAAGGGTTTACATGAACTTATAAATAGATGCACTGGAAATGCTTCGAGTGAACCACGCATGGTACAAAAGATTGGTAAGCATAAAGCAAGGATAGGGCATGAGATGAGACTCACCATGCAAATAGGAGAATATGAAATGAATCAAGTTATTTTGGACATGGGGTCAGACGGGAACGTTTTACTAAAGAGGAGTTGGGAACAGATGGGGAGACCCACACTCCAATGATCTCTGATTCAGTTAAGGATGGAAAATCAACAGAAGATCATCCCCATGGGACGACTGCAAGGAGTAACTATAGACATTGAAGGTGCAAGTGCATTGGATGACTTTGAAGTGATAGAAATTGTGGATGATAGAAACCCCTACCTTGCCCTCCTTGGCATTGATTGGTGTATTGACATGAACCGGGTAATCAATCTAAAGAATCAAAAGATGATATTTGAAAATAAATCGCTTCACGTAATAGTACCCCTAGATCCTACTGAAGGATTGCGGTATACTGAACCAGTCCGTGATTACAAAAGCGATGATGATTTGGACTACATATATAAGATAACATCGTCAAACTAAGATTGGGTGAATCTAATAGTGGATGGACGAATTACATGGGATCGTGAGAGTTCATGCACCTAAGACTATGATGAAGAATTAAAGCATTGGCAGAATCATCTACATGAGGTAACCACATTGAGTTGTAACATTATGACTCGGTCACTACATTGTGTGTCATTAGAGGTAAGAAATCTACCCACTTATGATGGCTTGAGTGATGTGGATACATTTGTGGATGCATTTGAGAGGGAAGTACTTGAGAAGTAGCGCTCTCGAGCTTTCGACTAGGCGCTGCACACTATGCCCACGAGATGGTGGGTTATGCACAAGGGTAGTTTTGATGATTGGCGCGAGTGTAGTAGGATGCTGAGAACACGCTTTGGAAAGCCAAAGGTACGAATCAAAGAAAAGTATGACGAGAAGGATGATCCATGCACACACATGGCCAAATGGGCTAAGCCCAATAGTGGTAAAGAAAAAGAAGCAGAAGGATGAAGTAAGGATATGCATAGATCTCAAAAAGTTGAATAACGCTTGCATGCATGATCCTTTCCCGACTCCGTTCAATGGTGAGGTATTGGATAATGTAGGTGGCCAAGAAGCGTACTCCTTCACTAATGGGTTTTCTGGGTGATGAACCTAATAAATGGGTAATTATATGGGTTGATTTTACCACCTAACCTAGTCAAATCAACCATTCTCTTAGCTTATTGTATGATTTTCTTATTATATTTATGCGTATAGGGTGAGCTGAGTTAGTTATTGTGCCATGTGGTCTAACATGTATTTAATGCAGATAATTGATGGATTTTAAGGTCTAAGTCAAGGATCTAATGGTCAAACATCATTAATAACTCGAAGTAGATAGAGGAGGGGACTTATAGGATACAATCCCCCTCATTTATTGCTCCTCACTTCGAATTCTCCTTCGTTCAGCTCAGAGTACAAGCAGTTGCATCATGCACTAGAAGGCAGCCGAGCAAGTGGAAGATGATTGATAGTTATCTAGAGTTTTGTGAGACAAGCCTCCCTAATTTTAAGGAAGTTGTTTGTAGCTTTAGACATATAAGTAGAGAGGCCTAGGGCCTCACTAGGGTCGACTTTTTTTTTCTTCTATAAAATTTGCTCAAATTTCGAGCCTACTATTTTATGACAATTTTATGTAATCTTGCTATTTTTTTATAATGAAGATGGAATCCTTTTTGACCTAGCACTGAGTTGAAGCTCTTGGGTTAGGGCCCAATCCAAGCATCCAAGCTTCTCTCTAATTGTATTTTTATGCTTTACTTCAATTTGTAGATTAGTTTTCTGTTAGATTTATTTAAGAATAGGTTGCTTTTGATGATTTAGCAGCTTGCTTCCATTTGTGCTTTCTATATCAGGTTAAGTAGTGATTAGAGAAGATTCAAAAAGTGCACAATAGTTCCCTGGCCTCTCTTCCCCCTCTGGGACCATGATTTGAGGCGAAGACTCCCTTGCTGCCCCAAAAGCATAGATTTTCCCCATTCCTAGGACTTTGTTTGCAGTTTTCTAGTAGGTTGATAGTCCAGTTGTGATTTTCTTTAGATCTTCTTTATCATGTTCACTTCCTGATTTTCAATAGTCCATTTGCATGCTTTCCTTTCTTACAACATTTCCCAGCATTTCCTTCTATACGTCATAATTTATGCCATTTTAATGCAAAACTCTGTCCTAGGGTGCACTCATTTCATTGGTTGCTTGATTTTCTTGGTTGACTGTCAGTTTCTATGTAGTAGATCTCTTCCAATAGTAGGCTAGCTTACCAAAAATCCCACCCTCCATATGATCCATGCCCTAAAGGTCTCGCAAACCTCACCTCAATTCTTCCCTAGTTTCCTTCATTTTTCATAGAACTTCTTCCTCTCTCCTTGAGCAAAACCAATCATATTTCTCTCTCCTAGTGATTCATGGTAGACCTTAGGAACCTTAACACCTCATTCCAACCTTCATCCACCTTTTCCACCAACTCTCACACCCTCAAAACAACGAAAATTGCTCTCGGCCTCCTCCTGTAGTTTCCCTGTTTTCCTCCTGTAGTTTTCTTGTGTACTCCTGTAACTTTTCCTATAGAATTTCTTTTGAAGGCTGAGTGTGGGAAAAGCCTCAAGAAGGCCACCTAAGACCTCCTAGGACCCATCCACACCATCCTACATCCTCCCAAGCTCCAAAAATGTCCTCTAACGCCACCTGTTCGCTACCACACTCACACACGATAAATTAGATGCATGTTAAATTCACATAAAAACACATAAAAATCCAAAAATATGTTTTTTGCTTATTTACTTCCCGAAATAGCATGGTTAGATGTTGTTTACTTCCTTGAGTAGGTAATGGCATTTCTTTCATGGTTTTCATAGTGTTTTTGGCAAAATTAGAATTAGCTTGTTAATTAGGGTTTATTAGGTTTTGCTTTACATTCCAGTCTTTCTCCTTTATGCAGTTAGAATAGCACCTGTGGAGTAATATTTCTTTACTTTCATCACACATAGAGATTCTTCTGAAATCTATAGAAGTTGGCTTGAGCTCCTAGTGATCTTGCACCAGCTAACGAAGTGACAACTAGCACAGAGAACTAGTACTTGTGCATATAACACTGACGCTTCCAAGTTTGTTATGAACTACTAGGTTGATAAAAGTAAAGGTGGTAGCCCATGATTTGTAGAATTGTTGCTGCAATACTGGTGCTCACCACATTTTGGCACCATTTGCGGGGAAGCGTCAGAGTATTCTGTGATTACTGCTTTCTTCTATTTCCTATTGCAACATTCTGCTAATAGTTTATTTCGACAAAAGTAGACTAGTCATTTCTTTTCTTTCAGTTATGAATTTCCTTGCTTTCCTTTTCAATTCTACAAATTTCCGTTCAACAAGTTCATTTTAGCTAGTTGTAATTTGTTTTGTTCCATCATGATTTTAGTTTCTGTAGGTACTTTTAGTGTGGGGAAAAAGAAACAAAAAACCAACCGAAAATATTTCCTTTCATGCCTCATAGGAGTAGAGATAACTTAGGAAAATATTTTCCCAACACCCCCATTGCTTCACACAACCAGCCTTCTCTCTTCTTCAGTGATTGTGTGAGACGAAAAAATTATGAACACAGAAATAGATATGCAAATATGTATTAATAATTAGATAAATTACAGATGATGATGATTTACAATGGGTTGCCTGGCTTATATACCGCCATGGCACCCTTTGGGAAAGGGCATGATCTTATGATCGTGCCCTTTCATCTAATTAAAATTAAAATTAAATACTAAACCTAAGTTAACTAATTTTTTTACATAACATTTCCTTCCTCTCAAAAGAATGCTTTGTCCTCAAAGCATAAGTAACGACGGATGTTGTTAAAGAATGATTCATTTTCCCATAAAGCGTCTTCTTTGGGTAAGTCCTTCCACTTGATCAGATATTCTAAGATGATCAAGGTCGCATATTTTAAAATGTCTTGGATTAATCTCTCAAGTTTCTTTTTTTGGTGATGTGGATATCGGTATGGCTTGATGTTAACAGGGTCTGATCTTGCCTTGACTTCTATTGTATGCTCAATTTCCCTATTAGGTGGCATCTTCATAGGTAGGTCTTGAAATACTTTTTCATGCTTACGAACCAGATCTTGTATCTCTGGTGATTCTTCTCTGGTCATATTTGCAGATAACATTTCTAATTGATGACATTGTACTACATAAGTAGGTGCTCTTTTTCGACTCAGCTTCATCATCTGAGATGATGATACAACATGATTTTCTGGTGCTTGGAATCCATGTAGTTTGTACATTTGACCTCCCCATTTGAGTTTTATAAATTGTAATTGATGGTTGGCGGCATAAGTACCTAAATTTCGTAGCCATTGGATGCCTAAGACTACATCTACTCCTCCTAATGGTACATTGAAGAACGGAGACTCTAATTTAAAGTCTTGAATCTGCAAATTGACTTTATGGCATTTCCCTACCTTTCCAATCTTCTTATCATTAGCTATCATCACTTTCATGTTTGGTAAGGGAAATGAAAAGATATTGAGTTTCTTGGCCACAGTCGCATCTAGAAAATTGTGTGTGCTTCCAGAGTCAATGAGAACCACTACGTTGTTCTTCTTTATGTGTCCTTTTAACTTCAAGGTCTGAGGTTGTGATATACCTGTCATGGCTGATAATGACACTTGCGGAGTACTTCAAGCTCACATTACAGGATATTTACTTCTTCACTGGACTTCCTCCCCTCAGAGTAGTGGGGGATATTCATCTGGTGTTACCTCATGGGAGGAACATTATTGAGTTCGTGGAGCGCCATTGTCGACAGGGTGTTAATGTCAAGGGCATGCCTATCCCACTTCCTAATCTAGAGAGGCTAGAGACACAGGTTGTTGTTGTAGTTGTGTTATAGGACTTGAGTAGCCAGGCATTCCATCACATCACTAGTGGGCATATGATGTTGGTTGAGAGTGTTTTGGCTGGGACCTACTATGAGTGGGCCTAGATGATGCTGTTGTTGGTGAAATGGTAGTTGAGTCTTTGCAAGAGGCAGGTGAATCGTGACTATGATTTTGGTACAATACTGTGTGTGTTATTCTTTGAGAAGATACCCACTATCCATCCTCTTCTCCAGATCCGAGATGGGGACCAACAGGAGCCCAGGATGCATCGCTGGTCGCAGCTACTGCAGAGAGTAGGAGGAGGGGGAGTGGGACGGTTGTTAAAACTAGTGTTTTTCACACATTGGGATCAGATGTCCCTTTACATTAATGACTACCCTTATAGTGGGAAGAAATATTAGGGGAATCCTGACTTGCCACTTCCACCTAGGCGAGCATGGGGACCAGACGATAAGTGTTAAGTTGTTATGTTTTATGGTGCATTTTATATTTCTATCACATGTATATGGTACTGAGTGTGAAATATGTTGTATGCAGACATAGCACCAGTGAAGTATGTAGGATATGCAGGTCAAGCCACAATGCCTACGGCTATAGATCAAGGGACATCATCGTCACAACAGGGTCTAGAGGATACTACATGCTTGATGATTTGCATTTTAGGTTTGATGTGCTCTTGACTAGGCTTTTAAAGTGTGGATGGAACAACTTAGAGGACCCATAAACAAATGAGTGCACCAGTATTCCCTCAAAATGGTGAGGTATCATGAGGTACGTGGCGATGGAAGGTTAGGTAGTACATGATCTACATGCAAGTGGAGCAGAGCGTTTGGTGTAAGATACTCCGGATAGTGACTAGATGTATGGACAGGTGGGTCCCTCTGATTGTGATTTTTGTAACATGCTATGGGCATGTCGGATGTATTTAGAGCTATGGCTCCAAATACGTTTATGATACATAATGTGATTATTGGTGGCAGATCCAATGCACATGTTGTTTAAATGGACTAACATATGAAAGGGGGTAAAAATGGCCCATGCTATCGAGGCTAGGTTCCGAGAAAAGCGACTTACACCATCAACATCACTGATATACGATGTGGATGATGGATCCATCTAAAAGGTGAAAAATTTAATGGATGAGATGATGCAATCTACCTAAATTCATGGCAAAAATAAAGAAACACAAATCAAAGGGATGTGTTATGAGAAAAATTTCTTGAGGTAGAGCGCATTGAGAGAGTTAGGAAGGAAATGACATTCAAAATCCTCTAAAGAAATGCCCCCTTACTAAAGGGTAGGGGTAATCAGGGGTAGACATAGCTTCCATGGTGTCCTCATCAGGTTGGGAGATGGGTGGATAGGAGGAAGACTAACTACATGATGTGGCGGGATTACCTCATTCATCAACCTAAGAAATAAGGTTCACATATGCATCATATGGAATGGTAGACGACAGACTAGTAGATGGAGGATCTATTGATGTTGAGACGTGGGATTCTATTGGAAGAGGTTCGATAGAAGCATGCACAAAAACCTCAAAAAGGCTTTCCTGCGAGGAACTCAAGGATGACAACAGGTAAAGGATGGGGCCTGTGCTCTCTGCCATCTCAACATCAGGGGGAGGGATCACAATAGTAGGGCTAGAGTCTCCCTATTCTGGTTGACTAGTGGTACCAAAATCCATAGGTAAAGGAGTAGAGGTTCCACTATGAGTGGCCTCCTATTCACGAATCATCCCAACACAATCACGAAATTCATCGAAATGAGGGAAACAATGAGAATACTGACCATGAAGATGGCACAAGGCACAAGGGTGGTTTGTGTGAAGCATTTTGAGTTTCTTAGGTGGGACCATTAAGTTAACATGGACTTCTCGGATATTCCACTCAGCGAACGCTTCATGAACCAAAGGTTTAAGTTGAGGAAGCTTAGGAAAATTGTTGGTGGCATGCCCAACAACCTGACACAAAGCACACGGGGGTGTCAATTTGGGGGCCTCGTCCTACAAATATTTCCTTTTAGCTTTGACACTCTGGCCAAATTCCTTTACAACAGGAGTTGGTTCTTGTTCAGGTTTTAATGGAACTGAAGTAGCAGCAAGGGTCTATTGTGCTATACAACCCCACCCCCCCATTTCAATATTTTTTTTAATTTTATTCTAAGATGCTAAATAGGAAATAGGGTCCCTTTAGTCTGTAAAAAGAAATAAAATCTTTACATATAAATCAATTTCTTTGTTTCTCACTTTTTAAATAAAAGTGCTTCAAAAAACCCTTTAAAAACAACACACATCGCAAATTGCAATTGATTAAGGTTAAGGAACATACAATCTGTATGATATTATTGCGATCTGAAAGTCTCAACCTTATATATTCTTAAGAAAATCATTGACAAACATGCGATATGATAAAGCGATCGCATATCGCCTATCGCATCACAGATTCCAAGTGATAGGTTTAATAGGATATTAAAACTTTGTGATGCAATAAGAGTCTCGCATCAAACTCACATATTGCAATCCCAATGGAAATAAGTGATAATCACCTCGGGCATGCACAATGCGATTTTTTAATATAATAAAGTGGTTTAATGATAATACAGAGAAAACATGATACAGGCAATCAAATAAATATTTTCCCAACCCTATGTGTCAGGTCATCATTGATTGCAATCACATAAATTAGAAAGACTCTTAAAACATGGCACTTACACCTCCCAACTTGCAATATGTGATGGCTCTTCAATATAATATATATTGAAGATGCTCATCGCAAAGTCGGAAAGTTTATGAATCACATTCTAATTAGGCCTTAACAAAACTACGATGCGATCTATTTATTGAACATTTAAGTTTCACATCATTAAATACGACAAAACATTAAGAACAGTAATGACTTCAGTCCTTCAAGATTTCATCGTTCATGTTTATATTATTTCACTATATGAAATATTTCGCACCAAATACTCTTGCCCTAATTTTCGACTGTACTATTATCACCACTATCTGTTCAAACATTAGCCACTCTGAAGTTTGAAGTTTATCGCTCTTTTCTATTTCATATAATTGCAGTTTGAATCTCGAAGTATGTAGCCAGCTAAAATGAGAAAGAAAGCCCGAAAGATGAAAGCTTCTCTAGTAGTAGTTGAAGGAATAGAAAGAGTTGTGTTGATCTCAGATACGACATGTCAGGACAATGGGAAAATTTCATATGAAGGCATATATGATATGATGGGAGACGAAAAGCCTAAGGTAACTAAAGGATAGGCAACAACGCATGGACTTGTAGAACCTGAGAATACACTATGTGATTTAGCCGACTTTTTTCTTCATAGAATAGTGGCTCGACCAAAGATTTTGCCATAAAATGACATGGTAAAATGGGTAGTTGAGGGCATCAATATAACAGACAGGATGCTATTCACAGCCGACGGAAGATTGTTTGGATCCTTTAAGCTTGAGGACTTGAATAAAATGTATCACTTGTCAGAGTCTTATAAGTGGTATAACAAATCATTCCTTCAAGCATTCGTGAAGCAAAATGAAATAGAACCCGACCCCATCAAACAATGGAGGAACTTCCCTAACAAACACAAGCACGAGTCATCTGGTATGTATTTTGAGGACTCTCTAGCATCTCCATATTGTTATGCTACCACAATGAAGAGTAGGCTATTTGGAAGCCCCAATTCTGCTACGTTTTCCATTGAAATGGTCCCGTTAATAGAAGCAACATTGAATTCTTTCGTGATGGATTGGGCTACTATCTTATGAGACAAAATGGTAGTCCAAATACTTGACTATAGGAAAAACAAGTTTGTGACCACTCCATTTGTCCTCCATTCTATATGAGTGCCTACATCGAGATCATGGTCTTCAAGAACGAGATCATGACTAATGTATATGATATGTACTGCACAAAAAACCTCTTTAGACCATCATCAAGATCATGATTATAATCAAAATCATGACTATCCTAGAAGGTATGGAGAGACAAGTTGATTATTGTGATACTCTTCATAAAGATTGTGAGATAGTAATGATTATGAAAAATTATTGTGATCCTTCTTTCTTAGTACTGTTTCTGCACTTTCATGGAAGTATGTTGTAGCTTATGCTAGGATTATATCACTGTGTCCCTTCTCCTCACACGATGTCCAGACTGTGACCATGTTATTGGTAGTGACCATCAAGTGGTTGCATATAGAATAATTGTTGAGACTATGATAGTCACGGTCATGGATGATTCTTCCCATTATATCGAGACCGTTGAGAGGGCTTCACCAACATTGTGGCTGATTGTGCCATCGAGAGTCTTGTATGCCTGTGGCTATGTACAACATTATATCTATCCCATAACATACATTAATATTGTGCCTATATTCAAAACCTTTTTATGTTCTATCTATTCAAGGACTTTATCTTCAGATTGCAAGTATTCTGAGAGTGTGTTAATCTAGGTTTTGATGATCCTTATACCCATTCAAGGAGGTAGTTGAACCCTAGATATAACCTACCGAACATGTGAATCCTCTACTCCTTTTACACCCGAAAATTCAGAGACAAATTTGTGAAATTTTCTTGTGTTGTTTTTGCTCACCCTTCGTGCATATTTATAGTAATTTTCCCATATGTGCAAGATGACGTGAGTTTTTAAACTGTCGTGAATCTTTATTGAGTTAACATGAATTTCATTTTCTTAATTAATTTGATATTGGAGCTGACATGAATAAGTTCTTTTGATTTCGCTTGCATATTTCTTTGTAGGATTATGCTTGGCCTTTGGAGGGCTTCTACACACCTTTGTGGACTTGATTATGTTTACATAAATTCATGAAGAGTTTCAATACACATAACATGACTCTTTGACATAAATAAATCCTAAATACATCAAGAAGAAGTCTTTCATCTAGTGACACTTCTTGCTCATGAAACCCATGTAGCAAGGCATACAAAAATAATTTATTACATTAATCACAAAGATCATGTCATTATGAAGACCGAACCTAGTTACACTTTCTTCAACAACAGCGTGGTTCATCGTCAAGAAAAGATGAACCACACTTGATCATTTTAAACCATCTAGTGTGGTTCATCGTCAAGACAAGATGAACCACACTGGATGGTTTTAAACATGTCGACAAACTCTGATGATGTGATTTTTATCGAAAATTTTTTTATGTTAATAATTGTTAAATATTATGTTAAAAGATGAACTTTTTCACTTTATACCAGGCTAGATTCATTTTAACTTTTGATCTACCAAGTGTCGAGATGGATCAAATCTTATTTCACTCTAAAAGAGGTTTGCAATCAAGTGATGTAGAAAATCTGTGATAGGTTAACCCAATAATGCAATATAAATCAAAGCAGAATATTATAACCTACTTCTACTATCAATTTACGGAAGCTTAAAGAATGAGCTGATCAATATAACTTGAAGAAGAAGAATCAATGGCACAATACACATGAAAATACTTTGGGGAAAGTCTCAGATAAAACCCCACACTATTGTATTATCATACATGGTGGAAATACATAGGAATTATATAAAGCCTTATCTCTCACAGCTAGCCAGCTCTCAATATAATCCTCACAGATGCTCACAAGCAATCTTGGCTTCTCTCCAGCCTTCCTATCTACCCTCCAAGATCCTATTTCCTTGCGATGTTCCTTGTGGATGATTAGCCTATTACCAAGTGGAAAAACAAGCCTTCAAAACTACACAATCCTCAAGGATGAATCCTTGACTGCATGTATGAGTTTTCTCGATGAGAAAACTCATACAACTGATAGTACAATGTCCTTGAACATTTATCTCAAATGGGTCTTTCTTAGAATAGACATGCGTGAGTTTTTGATGAGGGAATCTTCAGTTAACTGGAGTAGCACTAGTTGAGTGCATTAATGTATCAACTAACTATTAACTCACTATTAGTTCCTCAAATAGTTTGGAACTAATTTAATTGGACTTAACTCTGTAAATTGAGTTAACTAATTACAACTTAAATATAACTATATATTATCTCTTTAATTTAACGGATAACTCTTGCATGACTTCAGAAAGACTTCTAACTTGAATTTCTCCAACTAAATAATTTAAAATAAATTAATTAATTATTTCCAAGTAGCCGTTAAGACTAAATTTGATTTTAATTCACAATTTAATTTAAGGAAAAATTAAATTGGAATATTCTTGTTTCCATATTTCAACACTCCCTCTCAACAAGAAAGGGATTATTTTCCACCCTGATCCTGTCTCTATGGAACTCAAATTTACACTTAGACAATGCCTTTGTCAAAATGCCAGCATCTTTCTCCTCTATTGAAATATACTGCAGCAACATGATCCTCTCGACTTGTGAAAAGCCACAGAAAACAAATCTTACCTTATGCTTCTCCACACTACCATCAACAACTTGCTTTACCTTGTAAAGCCAATGGGAACTCACAACTGACTTATTCTCCGGTCTCAGAACCATGTCCCAAACACTATTAAGAACTATGGAGTCATACTCCTCCACCGTAGCATCAACCCAAATTGGTTGTTGCACTGCTTCCTCAAATGAATATGTCTTAGTCTCGACACATTCCCCAGCAAGGGCCATGTATCCATTGTACCTCTCTGTTGACCTCCTCTGTCTACGCTGAGAAAATGTTGTTCCCACATTCTCACTTTCATCCTCCAACAATCTGTCAGCTTATCTTGTGCACTTCCATCGATCTCTGGAAGACTCTTCTTGAGTGGATGTCTCCACTCCTAGAACCTTTGCATGCAGCTGCTCCACATCAATCTAAGGCTCCTCCTCCTTAGGAACCAACAGTTCCTCCACAGCCTATAGTTGGAGCTCTCTGTCAAGGGAAAATCGCATGGCCTTCTGCTCATCAAACTTGATATCTCTATGAACCACTGTCCTACGATCGGTAGGCAAGTACACCTGATAGTTGTGAGGTGTATCAGTGTACCCCACAAATATCCCCAACTCTACTGTCAGCTCAAGCTTCTTCCATGCATCCTTTGTCACATGACAATATACCGATGAGCCAAATATCCTAAAGTGACCCACATCTGGTCTCTTATTGGAGAAAGCTTCCTCTGGTGTCTTCATCCCAAGTATGCTATGTGGGCTTCTATTCTTCAAATAGACCACATTGTTGCATGCTTTAGCCCACAAGTGAAGTGGTAGGCCTTGGTCATGCAACATTGCCTGTGCTGCCCCTACAATAGTTGTGTTCTTCCTCTTAGCTGTCCCATTCTACTGTGGGTTATGAGGTGTCGTCAACTCTCGTTTAATTCCTTTTGCTGCACAGAAGTCCTTAAACTCTTGAGAGACATATTCTCCACCATTGTCACTTCTCAAGGCCTTGATCTTCTTCCCTGACTCTTTCTCGACCACAGCTTTGAACTCACAAAACTTTGTGAAAGTTTGGTCCTTCTGCATGAAATAAATCCAGCATTTATGAGACTAGTCATCAATGATAGTCACATAATACATTTGCTTCGATGTGGATGTCGTCGAGAATGGTCCACACAAATCAGTATGAAATCACTCTAAGATAGCCTCTTCTTGATTGTCTCAATCATGAAAGGAAGACTTGGTGTACTTTCCTAAGGTACAACCTTTGCATGTGTCAACTTGCTCAGGTTTACCTCTGGGAAGTCCTGTAGATATCTTCTACATTATCTTCAAGGCCCCATGATGCAAATGGCCCAATTACCTGTGCCACAACTCACCAATGTCTTGGCTTTTCACCAATTCTTCTTTCGTACTCAATGCTGCACAATCATCTACCTCTAGTTTATAGAGATTCTTCACCTAAATCCCTATCCTCTTGGTTTGACCCATGGATATGTGTCTTAGGAGCACCTTTCCTTTACTGAAGACAACATCATAGCCTTTGTCCTCCAACATCACGACCGATACCAAGTTCTTCTTTAGTCCAGGAACATACATCACATCTGTCAAGGTGAGAGGAGCTCCATGCTCCCTTTCAAAAGAAATCGTGCCCATTCCTGAACCACTATACCTTCCATCGTCACCCGTCTCTATGCACATCTTGAGGTCTTTCTCCTCCAAGGCATTTAATAATTTTTTATCACCGGTCATGTGGAATGAGGCTCCACTGTCAAGATACTAGACACAACCCATCATCGATGACACCATGCATGCGATGAGGGAAAAGTCCATTTCGAACTGAGAGGCTAATGCCTCACCTTATGATCCTTTCGAGGATCCCTTCTTGGACTTCTTCGATGGGAAATTAGTCACATAATGTCCCATCTTATGACAATTAAAGCATCTTACTTTAGTCATGTCACCCTTCTTCCCTCCACGAGAAGAATTCGATTTTAAATGGGAAGCCTTCCCCTTCCCTTTCCTTGCCTTGCTTGCTAAGGACAGATTTTCTTCATCATCATTCTTGGATGAAGAACCATCTCGTGTGCTCCTCCTGATCTCCTCCTACATAAGATCTAACCATATTCATTCCCAATCGGTCGTTTCTCCGTTCCTTTTACAGAGTCCTCGTAGCTAGTCCAACTCTTTGGAAAACCAAGGAGAGTGAGGCTCACCATATCATCATCGGCAGTAGTTATTCCCACACTGCCAAGCTCATTTTTATGGGTGGTGCGCTTGTTCAGATATGTGGAAATAGTATCGCCCTTCTCCATATTGATTGTTCGAAGCTTATCATTGAGCGCCAATTTTCTCTAGTCGCTACTATTCTGGTAGAGGTCCTTCAATGCCTTCCACATTGAAAATGGATTATCCTTCCCATGGAGACTTGAGACAATATGGTCTCAAACTCCCTCAAGGATGATCTATCTCGCCTTCGCCACACACTTCTTCCACTCAACCAACTTTTATGCATTAGTTGAAGCTGACTTTGGGATTTCTTGCTCAATGAATTCCTTCAAGCCATTTTCTTCTAATACAACCTCCATATTATCTTTCCATGCTATGTAATTCTAGTTACCTTCCAAGGCATACTTGAGTCTCAAGCCATAGAATGCCATTGGCCAACCTTGAAGGCTGATATGAATTTGATTTGCACCTGCAACCCCAACTTCAAACATCAAATTCTCTTCTCAGTACACTGTTCACAGCTATGATACCATGTAGAAAATCTATGATAGGTTAACCCGATAATGCAATATAAATTTTTGATCTCATGGAGTACTAGTGATAATATTTGATGTGATTTGATTGCTTCAACCATCTATGAAGCGTTGTATTTTGTGGTCAAGTGTTTACTCAAGTGTCAGTCTTCTAGTCTATGGGGTGTCACGTTCAGCGAGGAGGTCTTCATTGCAAGATGATGACGACGCTTAATGGGGAGTATTCGTAGTATTTGTTGTTGCTCAGATGTTGTTGTTTCCTATATATGGATGGCCATAATTGTTGTTATGTATGTGTTGCTGCAGTGTTTTGGTAAGAGCATAATTGTTGAATAGAGGATGATTCAGATTAGTAGTCGATTGTGATAAAGATTCTCTATTGTCCATCGTTGAGCTCATGGAGTCATAGTGATAATCTTTGATGTGACTTGATTGCTTCAACCATCTATGAAGCCTTGTATTTTTTGGTCAAGTGTTAGTCTTCTAGTATGCCTAGTATTTTGTTATTGCTCAGATGTCATTTTTTGATGGATATGGATGGTCATGATTGTTTTTGCTGTTTTTTGGTAAGAGCATAATGGTTGAACAAAGGCTGATGTTTTTGCTCCTCTGATTTAGGAGCAAGTGTTGTTGTTGATGTTGATTCTTATCATATGTTGTTGTTTTGATTGGAAAGTGATTTTGTTAGAAATGGAATTGTTAATTGAGTTTATTGTTGTTGAGTTGATATTGTTGCTACTACTTCAAGAAATACAACATTTGTTAGAGTTCATGTTGTTACTACTTGTTGTCATGGAGAGTGAGGTGATTATTGTTTGTCGATTTAGCTAGTGTCCAGGGGGAGTTATTGAGTATTTGTTTATTCCTACCATTGATGGTTTTATCCCTTTTTCATCGATGTAAAAGGGGGAGTGCTTGCGGAGATCAATTTTAGAGGTCAGCATCAATTGTATGGTTCAGTTGGGGTTAACATCAATGGCAAAGGGGGAACTGTTTCCATTGATTTTGTGTTATAGGCAATGATCTATGGTTGGAATTGATGTCAACCTCAGTATGTATTATAGATGTTGTGCATATGCTCAATTGGGTGTTATGGAAGATGTTTGTGTTGCAGGTGGAAGCTTGGATTGTGATGGATGATTTATTATGTCCAAATACTTGCATAGATGGTTACAAACTCAAAGGATTAGGTTTAGGAATATTTGGAGTTGATTTGATTTAGTTTTGGTGTTTTTAAGTTGTTGGTGTAATGGTTATACATGCTTTAATTGTGATTTGATGTTGGCCCACTAATTATTGGGTGCTTCGGTAAAAATATTTAAAAATGAAATAAATCCTAGCATTACCTAGCATTACTGATTCAGCCCCCGCGCCTATCAGTAGTGAGCTCATTTCCAACATAGAGGAATCAAATCTTCTCAATATGGAAATCTCTTTTTTACAGTTCAAAAAATTTGATTCCCCTTGCATATTTCAAATATACTATGTGTGATGAGTCAAAATTTTCAAAATGAAAGCCTATTTTTGCATCTCAAAATATTTGATTCCTCTAGTGTTGTACTTAGAATGTAGGAAGCATCTAGATGAATCAAATCTCTAAAAATGCAATCAATTGTTTTACACCTCAAAATATTTGATTCTTTTAATGGTAAATCTAAACATGAATTATTATGATTCTTAATAATACTATTTATATATAAATTTCACATCTCTATATATGAAAAAAGTAGTTTCTAATCTCATTAAAGCACTAATATATATATGTGTGTGCGTGTGTGTGTGTGTGTGTGTGTGATTATATATATAACAAAAATAATGTGAAAAAAGAAATATTGCAAATATTGAATTCTTATATATTTATTAATTAAATATAAGTATAAAATTTTACAATATAACATAT
>APFE031224679.1:4346-37417 GCA_000404065.3 Pinus taeda | reverse complement strand
ATCAAGACCATTTTTTCATTTGTAAATATGTGATAAAGGGGGTGTGACAATTTTTAATATTTTATTAATTAATTTGTTATTTTTAATAAAATAGGAGAAAGTGAGGATTTTGTAAATATTCTTTTAAGGAATATGAGAGAAAATAGAATTAGATAGAAATTCTAGGAAGAAGAAATGCTATGTACGGGACTTAGTTGAGTCCACACCTAAAATCTATTTAAATTAGATTTAGTTGCAAAACTTTAGGGATAGATCTATATTTTAGGGATGTTGAGAGATTTAGGGGTTTGTTGAGGAAGTGAAGGGATTGAGCATTTAATTAAATGAATTTTTTTAAATTGTATAAATAGGAGGGATTTTTGAGGGAAAATACATGAGAGATGGTGAGAGAGGTCGATTGAGAACAGGCTTGATCAGCAAGGCTGTAAGCCTTCAGCAGTTTGTAAAAGGGCCATAGATTGTATATCTGGCCATGAATGTAAAGTTCTGAGTGTAGGCTTGTTTTATGTAAATATATGTTGAATTCAGTTCTGTAGCATGTTAACTTGAATTTGCATAATGGTGCTTATTTTCCAATGCGCAATTACTGTGATAACTTGATGTTTTAAAACGTTGAAACCGTATGAAGTAATTCAGTATTATATAACATTGAATGGCTTGAAATCATGCGTACATTGTGGAACTGTTTCTATTCTTTGAAGTAGCATATAACTGTTGTTGTTGTTTATACGGAGAATCGTATTGTGGACTTGTTTATTGAGAATTCGGTGCAACTGTCGGAAACGCGGACTCAGGGCAGCGCTTGGACCTTGAGCGATATCAATTAGGAAAAATACACACAATTGTTATTCCATTAAAGAGTCGTGCCTTACTGGCATAAGTGGTATGCTCATAGCATGCGTAGGTGTAATAATCATTTGAAGTTTTATTATTGAACAAGGCGGCATTATTCTTCTTTTGACATTTTTATACTCATGCGGAGTATTCCCTGCTCAGTGTTGTACAGATCTCTTTCTGGCCAGAATGAATAGTTGGAATATAACAGTCGTGTCATTTTGATAGGAATTGTGATAACAAGTGTTTCTCTTGGTGCGAAAACTGTAACTTCACAAGAGTTAAACGGAAGAGAAATAGTGAAACGCTCAGGTGACTTAGTTTCATGCTTTGTCGGTCTTGATGTGAGTTGTAACATGTCGGTTCTCATTGGCGTGATATAAGAAGTGAAAGAACGTCATTGCGCGGAGTAAGTTTGATAGGGCAAGGACGTTGAAGGTCAATTTCTATAAATTGCAGGATAAAAGAGGATGTTGTGGGTACATATGTGGCAGCATATATATTATGCGTAAGAACCAATTGAAGATAGCGGTGTTATAGATCAGCAATGATATATATATCTATATATTGGATGCGCCTGTTTAAAGTCTTATTGAAGATTCGTTTTTTGTATGTTTAAATACCAAAGATAAACAATGTATGCCAGTGTTAAATTACAACCCGTGACATTTATTTATATATGCATATATGCCTGCGGTTGTTTCTTAAATTGCGCATAAATCCATTTGAATGTGTTCCTTTTAAGAGTTTGATGAAGAGCGTTGTTATAAATCATGACATTATAATGCCGGAAACAAGCTTTTATATGCGTGTTGGGATGATCCTGGTAGTTGCAGCCTAGGAGCGGCCTGGGCTGCATCAATTTTTGGTATCAGAGCTTGGCTCTATGGAATGTTTATTTTGAAGGTTCTGTTGAATTAAAAATGTTTATTTTCTGAATGAGGACCAGAAGGTTTTTATTGAAAACTGAAATTTATTTTTGACTGTATGAATGTTGGTTTATGTAAATACGAGTATGTTGAATAAAGTTATGTGTGAAAGTCTATTGAGAAGTGGATTAAATGAAGTCCACATGTGAACAAGTGCATTTTACAAAGGAGGGGAAGATGACTGCTGATAGTCATTTCAGAGGTTCTGGAAAATACCTCAAGAGAGGAAGGAAGAGGGAAAATGCCAAGGTAAGTGGCATATGTGAGCAGTTAACAGATGAAGAGTACGAGCGGGAGAAAGTCGAAATAGCAATTCAGCTTGAATTGTTAATGGAGTTGTTGCAGGAAAATGTGAGAAACCAGACGCATGGTTGGATCGTGAGAAAGAAGGTAAAGTGGCAGAAGTTGCATGCAAGAAGAGAAAAGCAGGTAAACATACAGTTGATGGAGGAGCTGAGGAAGCTCGAGCAGATGTTAAGTTGCATAGAACTCAGAGAGGCTGAGTTGAAAATGGATGTTTCCATTTGTGGCCCGGAACATGGAAAAATTCTGGGTGAAGAGATCAATGAGGAAGATCTCATGAACTATTGGGATAGTTCAGAAGCATCTGAAGAGGTAATGATGAGAGAAACAGGTAAGGCTATGAAGCCTTGTAAATTTTCTCACAATTCATGTATGCTTGAAGGATGTGCAATAGATGGTGAGCAGTCTGATGGAACTATCACAAAGGACAATGAAGTTCTTGAGGTAAAGTCTGGTAGAGGATTCCTTTCAGAGAAGGAATGTGATGATTGGTCAACAGAAAATGAAGGTATGGAAAGTTGTGTAAAATTTCCGAGTTCTACTCCAGGTGAGATTGTTCAGTTGTATCTGATGTTAGATCTTCAGAAGAGAGAGTTGGAAAAGCAGAGGATCTATGTTCAGGGAAATTTGCTGAAAGACACAGAACATGGGAAGATTTTCTAAACAGATCATGTGGAAAAAGGACTAACTGATAGTCTCACAGAGGAATTGAATCAGCATACTGATGTGCTGATGGATGAAGGAATTTTAGAGCAGCACACTAAAATGCTGCCAGCAACAGAAGATGCACTAAAGCCTTATGTTGTTTATTCTAACAATTGTTTTGTGAATGCAGGTATTGGTACTGAAGAAGATTTGACTCCGTTGAGTAGTCAAATGAAGGAAGAAGAAGTTTTATGTTCCAGAGGACTAGAGGGTATGGATGATCGGGTGGTAGTCAGAACAGAAACAAGCGTAGAAGCATGAAGTCAGCAAGTAACAATACCGATAGAGAGAGTAAAAACTGAGCAAGTCGTCTTAGCTCAGCAGGCATCAAGAAATCAACAGCCAGGAGATTATTTGGACCGAGAGATTGAAAGCATCAGAAGACTGATGATGGAAGTATCCCGGAAGAGGCCAGCCGCAGTGAAACAAGGAAGTAGCAGCAAAAGAAAGACAACAAAAGATTGCAAAAGCACAACTAGTGGAGCGATGCAACATAAAGTGTGGAAACCTGGAGAAGAATATCAGAAGGAAGCAGCGACAAGTAGAAAGTTACAACACAAGATATGGGACCCAAGCATACACAAATCCGAACACATGATCAGGTGATCATGTTTAATTTCAACGTTGGGAGTCTGATGCAGGAGCATGAAGACCATTTTTTCATTTGTAAATATGTGATAAAGGGGGTGTGACAACTTTTAATATTTTATTAATTAATTTGTTACTTTTAATAAAATAGGAGAAGGTGAGGATTTTGTAAATATTCTTTTAAGGAATATGAGAGAAAATAGAATTAGATAGAAATTCTAGGAAGAAGAAATGCTATGTACGGGACTTAGTTGAGTCCACACCTAAAATCTAATTAAATTAGATTTAGTTACAAAACTTTAGGGACAGATCTAGATTTTAGGGATGTTGAGAGATTTAGGGGTTTGTTGAGGAAGTGAAGGGATTGAGCATTTAATTAAATGAATTTTTTTAAATTGTATAAATAGGAGGGATTTTTGAGGGAAAATACATGAGAGATGGTGAGAGAGGTCGATTGAGAACAGGCTTGATCAGCAAGGCTGTAAGCCTTCAGCAGTTTGTAAAAGGGCCATATATTATATATTTGGCCATGAATGTAAAGTTCTGAGTGTAGGCTTGTTTTATGTAAATATATGTTGAATTTAGTTTTGTAGCATGTTAACTTGAATTTGCATAATGGTGCTTATTTTCCAATGCGCAATTACTGTGATAACTTGATGTTTTAAAACGTTGAAACCATATGGAGTAATTCGGTATTATATAACATTGAATGGCTTGAAATCATGCGTACATTGTGGAACTGTTAATATTCTTTGAAGTTGCATATAACTGTTCTTGTTGTTTATACGGAGGATTGTATTGTGGACTTATTTATTGAGAATTCGGTGCAACTGTTGGAAACGCAGACTCAGGGCAGCGCTTGGACCTTGAGCGATATCAATTAGGAAAAATACGCATAACTGTTATTCCATTAAAGAGTCGTGCCTTACTGGCATAAGTGGTATGATCATACCGTGCGTAGGTGTAATAATCATTTGAAGTTTTATTATTGAACAAGGGGGCATTATTCTTCTTTTGACATTTTTATACTCATGCGGAGTATTCCCTGCTCAGTATTGTACAGATCTCTTTCTGGCCAGAATGAATAGTTGGAATATAACAGTCGTGTCATTTTGATAGGAATTGTCATAAAAAGTGTTTCTCTTGGTGCGAAAACTGTAACTTCACAAGAGTTAAACGAAAGAGAAATAGTGAAACACTCAGGTGACTTAGTTTCATGCTTTGCTAGTCTTGATGTGAGTTGTGACATGTCGGTTCTCGTTGGCGTGATATAAGAAGTGCAAGAACGTCATTGCGCGGAGTAAGTTTGATAGGGCAAGGACGTTGAAGGTCAATTTCTATAAATTGCAGGATAAAAGAGGATGTTGTGGGTACATATGTGGCAGCATATATATTATTTGTAAGAACCAATTGAAGACAACGACGTTATAGATCAGCAACAGTATATATATCTATATATTGGATGCGCCTGTTTAAAGTCTTATTGAAGATTCGTTTTTTGTATGTTTAAATACCAAAGATAAACAATGTATGCCAGTGTTAAATTACAACCCGTGACATTTATTTATATATGCATATATGCCTGCGGTTGTTTCTTAAATTGCGCATAAATCCATTAGAATGTGTTCCTTTTAAGAGTTTGAGGAAGAGCGCTGTTATAAATCATGAGATTATAATGCCGGAAACAAGCTTTTATATGCGTGTTGGGATGATCCTGGTAGTTGCAGCCTAGGAGCGGCCTGGGCTGCGTCAATTTTGCAATATCACTCCTCAATCACCTTTTCCCTCCATATTAACCCCTAACTTCTATTATCTAAATTCCCTATGTCACCCTTTCGCTACAATTATAACACTATGGTGTATAAACCCCAAGCATTCTATATATATCCCCCCCCTTGGCATTATAGCCATATGTTCACTACTAGGGAATCAAATTGACATCTGGTCAGTTTAAGAACCCCAAGCCTTACCTATTTTCCTCCTTCAGAAATCATTTAACCTATTCAACCCTTCATTTGCTAAAAAAACTTGTAAAAGACCCATTTTCACCCTTAAACCGCTCAAACGGCAAAATTACATGAAAAACCCACTTTTTCCGACTTATCCAAAGTCTTGGAGCTATGCGCGATTTTATGAGAAATACATTAAAAAACAATACAAATCCGCCAATGTTCCAAAGTCCTGTCGGGCACGAATTTCATGAAAAATAAATATTTTATTGCCCGCCTGACGTTGTATTGTCTGGACAAGTTATTGACCCGTCGACCATCCGATCGGGCGCCTTTCATCCAACGGCCCACCTGCATATCGGACCGGCCCCAACGTCCGTAAATTACCTTCCGATATCTGTCAGAGGGTGACGTCAGGCCTTTGCCACGCGTCACCCCCACAGCGTATCGGAGCCCCCTCTGACAATTCCGCTTCCGTATGGAAGGCGGTGCGATACCATACCGCCTACGGTTTCCGGTCTCCGCCAACCCGCCTTGCCAACGCCATTGCCAGCATCACTGCTACATCATTGCCGCGTCAGCGCCCTTGTCCGCCACCTCACCGTCCCCGTGGACCACTCTTAAGCTGCCACGTCACCTGATGACGTCAGGCTGACGTCATCTGACCTTGACCCCACCCTATGACGTCATGCTGACGTCATCCAAAAAAAGGCGCCAATGTTCCAAAAAATCCATATTTTGGCCAAAATTTCGCGTTTTTTGCACATTTTGCAAAAACAACTG
The DNA here is from genome assembly GCA_000404065.3 of Pinus taeda. NCBI lineage: Eukaryota > Viridiplantae > Streptophyta > Pinopsida > Pinales > Pinaceae > Pinus > Pinus taeda. The sequence continues at coordinate 31,326 of APFE031224679.1, read as the reverse complement.
CTGTGTCTTCTGCATGCATTTTACGTCCAAACTCACGCCAACCTGCTGAATTCGACCTGGAGGCCATCGGCGCGCCAATCCACCTGCATTTGTGACCAGGACTGTCAGTGTACCAGGTATTTATCCCTGTCAATCCTCTCTGCGCCTGGTTTTGTCTGTAAATCGCCTAAAGTAACTTAAAACACAGAAAAACATATAACTGACCGGCGAATCCCCTATGCCTAGTTCCCATTTGAAATTATAAGGTCAAAATTCACCGGCTAAGCCTTGTTTACCAAAGCTTTCCTAAAACATGCATTCTGTTCGCGCAATCGTGAACAGGGAACCTGAACTACACCAAATTACTGTGAAAGAGTCTGTTAAGGACAAGTATTTTCCCTTTTAGTGCTTTGTGTAGTATTTCAATTGCTGCAATTGACCCTTTTGTCCTCTGTTTCTCAATAAATCACCTCTCCTTTCAAGAAACACTCTTTCCTGTTACTCTGCACAGTAACACTAATTTACATATAAGCAGAGTTTTAAAGTAACCACGGATACACCAATAGCACCTGTGGCCCTCAATGTTGCCCCTTTAAATGCCCCTCAGAGAGAATTGGAGTGGAAGGCATTAGCAGATTTGGATTATCAAATCTCAGAGGAAATGCTAATGCACAGCAAGTTCCACATCCACCTGTTAAATGAATTAAAGATTAAACATGAGACTGGAACAGATGTATTGGGCATCTGGGATTCCTTCCTCCCAATCTTCAAGCTTCCTCAGGTCAATCCATTTCCTGACCTAATTCACCTGTGTGCTGATGGTTATGATGCCACTCAGAGGGGCTGTGCTGACCCTTCAGGCTCAGTTGTTTTCTATATTACCCCTGAGGCCATCAGAGAGATGCTGCAATTGAAAACTGAGAAGAAATTGGTTCCTTTATCTTTGATTGATCTGATAAAGCAAGGAGCTAAGATGACAGATGCTCAGATCACCAAGCTGAACCAACTATATATTGATTCTGATACTGTGGAGTACCCTCCCATTTCTCATGTTTACCTCAACCAATTGGGTAGGGACCTTGTAGATATGATCAGTCCCATTCTGGGTTATAACTCAATTGAGTATGTTGATGAAACTGTGCTGGTGATGATGCTCATGTTTTCCCCTCGGAAAACTCCAATCTGCTATGACTATGCCACCTATAGATCAGACAAAATGCATGAGCAATTGATGAACCTATCAAGGGAAAGGGTGTTCAGATACTCCTCCTACATCTACCACTTGATTTTATACTATCAATATCAGAAATTTTCTTTTGCTATGAAAAGAGTGGATGCACAAGGAAATCCAAGGTCAGTAGTGTATTGGACCTCAGCTATTCACTGCACACCCTATTCTCCATACACGTACTGTGAGTTTATAGACCTTTTTATCCACCCAGCTATGTATCTGCTCCTGAGCTCACCACCTCCAAGACTAACCGATGAGATGCAGAGGGTCCTTCAGTTGTCCAAGGCATACAGCATTGCGGATTGGTATTTCTACCAAAATGACACCGTTATTAAAATATACGACTGTGAGTTACCCCCATACAGACTGCGCAAATATGTGCCTATGAGGTTGTTTTCCCTTGAATACTTCAGGCAGTTTGGGAATGTTGATGTGAAGAACTTTTCAGGCAAAGGCAGGAAAGCACAGCTAAAGGTAAGAAACCAATTGGGCCACTTTATTTATAACAAAAGGGAGGAAGGCTGGCAAGAGGCAGACAGAATGCTAGAAGGCCTTGGCTGAAAGACCAGTTTCCTCTAGAAACCTTATGACCCCAATCACTTCATAACCTTAAGAAGGGTCAAGTATAGGTTGTCCAGTTATGACCATGTGAGGTTGCCTCATATAGAAAAATATGCAAATCAAATAAAATGGAAGAGAGGCACCTTAGAGGAACTTGTCACACAAGAAGAATTAAATGAAAGAGCACGAAGAAATCTCCTAAAGATGGCTGACTTAGAGCTTTCTGCACAGGTATTTTCTCTTACAAGCACTCAAGTGGGAGTAGCTGCCTCATCCTCCACAGCACATCAGAAGGGAGTCAAAGCTACAGATCAAACCTCTAGCAAAGGCAAGGAGAAAGAAATGGAGCTAGAGCAGCCACTTCAGGAAGAGGTACAATAGCAAGAAGTATAGCAACAACAACAGTTACAGCAGCAAGAAAAGGAACAACCAGTGCAAGAAGAGCACACAGCAGAGGCCCCAATTGTCACTGAGCAGCAGCCACCACAAATTGTGCCTCCTAGGAAAGAAACAAGAGCTGAAGCTTCAGTCCTTCAAACCCCTCAAAAGGAGGACATAAGCAGGAAAAGGGACAGAGAGACTCCCCTCACAACATCAACAAGTCAAGGGGAAAAGAGGCAAAGATTGAATCATTTTTCAGAGGAAGAAATGCCAATAGGGAAATCTTTGGGCATGGGCCCACCTAGCATGGAGAACTCTGCAAGTTCCTTCCAGAAGGAACAAGAGAGGACAACAGGAGGATAAGTTAGCTCCTCAAGCCAACAAAGAGGAGGTGAATTGAGCATCAAGCAGCAGTTCATTGACATAAAGAAGAGGAATGAGCCCATAAGTCTACAATTATATAATCATCTGTTGAAAATGGCTCCCACCAACCAGCAAAGACTTATGTCTGCCTATGATGTCCAGGAGGGCAAGATGATTATGAGCCACTTCATGCCAGTCGTGATGCAGCCACAGTCAGCTGCAGACTACATCAGGACCAACCTTGAGGTCCTTTCCAAGGACATCCACCCGATGGATCAGATAGAATTACATAAGCAAACGGGTGAGATGGTATATGCCTCCTTGGCAAATAAAACATTAGTGAATTACATGCTAGAAAATAGCCTAAATAATACAACTGCCCACTTTGAGTTGGAGAGAGCATCCTCTCAAGCAAAGGACAATAGAATCAAAGCTTTGGAGGACATCATAATAGAGCTTGGGAATGATCCCAAGGATGTCAAAGTTGTGCAGGAACTGTTGAAACTAAGGGATGCAGATATGGCATCATTAAGGAAGATGATCAAGATCCCAGCAACTCTTCATCCCCAAACTAAAGAAGTTTCCCAGCTGAGACATGACAAGGATGCAGCAACTATGCTGGTGTCACTATATAAACAGCTGATCCTAACACAGGAAAAGTTGGGAGAATCAGAGGCTGCACTGCAAGCAGCATTGCAACAAAAAGAGGCAGGCCAAACATCTCAGCCCCCTCCAGAAATAATCAATCTGGAAGAAGCTCCTCAAACCACTACCCCTCCCATTCAGCAGACAGAGCAAACAACACCCTCTACCTCAGAACCAACAACAGAGCAGGCTCAAAGTCTTGATATGCAGAAACTCAAGAATGAAATTTAGGTCTTGGAGGCCCAAATGACAGAGATGAATCAAGCCAAAGAGACTTTGGCTAAGCTCAATGAAAGATATGATAAATCCAAGCAGAATGTAGCTGAGAAAGAAAGAGAGATAAAGGCTCTCAAAAGGAGGATAAATGAGCTGGAGAAAGAGCTCACACTTGATAAAGTAACAGCTAAGCTCAAGACAGTCCTATGGGCCAATATTGGCCAATCCATCACTGACCAGTGGCAATATATTGAGACTATTCATGAGGAGATGGAGCTCATTGGGAAAGAACATAGGGAAATCCAAAGAGCAAGGGCATCTCTAGGCAATATGCCTGAGGCTACCAACAGAATGATCAATGTGCTTAATCACAGAACAAGTTCTCACCTGGCCACAATGGGAATTACCAACAAGACTGAGACCATTTCGATAGTCAAAAGGGTCCTGACACTAAGAACCCTGGTACAGACATTAGAGGGAAGAAGCTAGGATATGCAGACAAAGATTAATAAATTCATGGACAAATTTGTAGCATTGCATAACAGAGGTCTTCCTAACTTAATGAGCAGCGCAGGAAGACTACTTTCCCATGAAAATTATGCCAAGAGGGTCAACACGTTTGCTGCAAATCAGATTACAGAAAAGCCCAGCACTTCAGAAGAATCAGGGCCAACATCAGGGCAGAATCTCTACAACAGGGTAGAGAACTTATTTTTTATCATGAATGAAATCAACCACTTGTTTGATGTGCCTCCGAATTTCTATAAATATACAAAGGCGGATGAGACTATAGAGGCAATTTTAAGACATCAATTTCCCACACAGGAAGTTTGGACTGGATTGATACAATTAATACTGTCAAACCAGAGCCTGTAATCAAGTTTTTTCCATTGAAATATGTAAGTTGTCATGAACAGGAAAATTTTGATATATCAGCATCTATGGAGAAAAAGAGGCTGAGCCAACTCAGCAAAACTATTCGGCCACCACAACAGCACTGACAGTCACAGGTGACAGGGCCGAAAAGCTACAAGAGGGCAGAGTTGCAAAGACACGTCATTCATCATTTATAACAAAGCGTTCAACCGACTCAATGACCTCCAAAAGTCAAAAAGTTTTCTGACAGGATTAAAGAGCATTCATGTTGTATTGAAAGCTGCAATGACTTCTTATCTGCTATTTCCTGTACGAGTTGGTGAAGATATTTATTTCTCAGATGACTCAATGCCTGAGATATTTTTTAAAACATTTGTATATATTCCCCCTTGCATGATTTTGCAGGGGTTGTTGTTGATTTCTCTTCTAGAGTTCTTTTGTTGTAAATTCTCAGAGAAGTAATACAAAAGCTGATGGAATTTCCAAAGCTCTGTGTTGTTTGATGCATTGTGGTGTTTAACTGAATGTTACAGGATTCCTGCATACTTCATGGCACAATAAGTTTTCCCTAAAACTCTTTGTTATGTGTTTTGTTATCTTTTCATATCTCTTTCATGCTTTTGTGCTTTACAGTTAGTGGCAAGGAAAAAGAATAGTTCCAGGATTTAATCACAGATTACCCTGAAATCAAATCTAAGCTATTATAAATGTTTTCTTCAGTTATAATAATAAAGGTGTAATTCTTAATTGCTGCCCTTTCACACTATATCTTTCACAGTGATTATTGTTTCAGGAATTCAAGTTTTCTCCTCAGTAATATATCTCTTTCCCACACCCCAGCTTAGTGGAAAATTCTTAATTGCTTTTCACTGGTTATTTACATTTAACCATCATAATTTCGAGTTTGTTTTATGAAGTATTCAAATGGCCATGTAATTTCAGCTGCTCACCTCAAGATTTAAAAAAACCAGTAGCCACAGACTCCATTGCCCAATGGACTAACATTATCTGCAGGTTTCCACTTTAGGTACAGAAAGACATCATTCCAACCAAACATAAACCAAAACCCTTACTTCATAACTAGCCTAAAATCTCCACAGAACAGAGACAAACCTTAAAGAGAGAACCCTCTCTGATTACAGTTGGGCTAGAAGCTGTAATCCAAAGATTGGTTAGTGGTTACCCCAGCCATATTCCCTTGTAGTCAAAGGGAACAACCTGGGTGTTAACACATAGCACCAGTGAAGTCCGTAGGATATGCAGGTCAAGCCACAACACCTACGGCTATAGATCGAGGGACATCATAGTCACAACAAGGTCTAGAGGATACTACATGCTTGATGATTTGCATTGTAGGTTTGATGTGCTCTTGACTAGGCTTTTAGAGTGTGGATGGAACAACTTAGAGGATCCATAAAAAAATGAGTGCACCAGTCTTCCCTCAAAATGGTGAGGTATCATGAGGTACGTGGCGATGGAAGGTCAGGTAGTACATGATCTACATGCAGGTGGAGCAGAGCGTTTGGCGTAAGATACTCCGGATAGTGACTAGATGTATGGACATGCGAGTCCCTCTGATTGTGATTTTTGTAACATTCTATGGGCATGTCGGATGTATTTAGAGCTATGGCTCCAAATACTTTTATGATACATAATATGATTATTCATGGAAAATCCAATGCACATGTTGTTTAAATGGACTAACATATGAAAGGGGGTAAAAATGGCCCATGCTATCGAGGATAGGTTCCGAGAAAGGTGACTTACACCATCAACATGACTGATATATGATGTGGATGATGGATCCATCTAAAAGGTGAAAAATACAATGGATGAGATGATGCAATCTACCTAAATTCATGGCAAAAATAAAGAAACACAAATCAAAGGGATGTGTTATGAGAAAAATTTCTTGAGGTAGAGTGCATTGAGAGAGTTAGGAAGGAAATGACCTTCAAAATCCTCTAAAGAAATGCCCCCTTACTTAAGGGTAGGGGTAATCAGGGGTAGACATAGCTTCCATGGTGTCCTCATCAGGTTGGGAGATGGGTGGATAGGAGGAAGACTAACTACATGATGTGGTGGGATTACCTCATTCATCAAACCTAAGAAATAAGGTTCACATATGCATCATATGGAATGGTAGACGACAGACTAGAAGATTGAGGATCTATTGATGTTGAGACGTGGGATTCTATTGGAAGAAGTTCAATAGAAGCATGCACAAAAACCTCAAAAAGGTTTTCTTGCGAGGAACTCAAGGATGACAACAGGTAAAGAATGGGGCCTGTGGTGTCTTCCATCTCAACATCAGAGGGAGGGATCACAATAGTAGGGCTATAGTCTCCCTATTCTGGTTGACTAGTGGTACCAAAATCCATAGGTAAAGGAGTAGAGGTTCCACTATGAGTGGCCTCGTATTCACGAATCATCCCAACGCAATCACGAAATTCATCGAAATGAGGGAAACAATGAGAATACTAACCATGAAGATGGCACAAGGCAAAAGGGTAGTTTGTGTGAAGCATTTTGAGTTTCTTAGATGGGACCATTAAGTTAACATGGACTTCTCGGATATTCCACTCAGGGAACGCTTCATGAACCAAAGGTTTAAATTCAGGAAGTTTAGGACAATTGTTGGTGGCGTGCCCAACAACCTGACACAAAGCACATGGGGGTGTCAAATTTGGGGCCTCGTCCTACAAATCTTTCCTTTAGCTTTGACACTCTGGCCAAATTCCTTTGCAACAGGAGTTGGTTCTTGTTGAGGTTTCAATGGAACTGAAGTAGCAGCAAGGGTCTATTGTGCTATACAACCCCACCCCCCCATTTCAATATTTTTCTTAATTTTATTCTAAGATGCTAAATAGGAAATAGGGTCCCTTTAGTTTGTAAAAAGAAATAAAATCTTTACATATAAATCAATTTCTTTGTTTCTCACTTTTTAAATAAAAGTGCTTCAAAAAACCCTTTAAAAACAACACACATCGCAAATTGCAATCGATTAAGGTTAAGGAACATACAATCTGTATGATATTATTGCGATCTGAAAGTCTCAACCTTATATCTTCTTAAGAAAATCATTGACAAATATGTGATATGATAAAGCGATCGCATATCGCCTATCGCATTGCAGATTCCAAGTGATAGGTTTAATAGGATATTAAAACTTTGTGATGCAATAAGATTCTCACATCAAACTCACATATTGCAATCCCAATGGAAATAAGTGATAATCATCTCGGGCATGCACAATGCGATTTTTTAATATAATAAAGTGGTTTAATGATAATACAGAGAAAACATGATACAGGCAGTCAAATAAAGATTTTCCCAACTCTATGTGTCAAGTCATCATTGATCGCAATCACAGAAATTAGAAAGACTCTTAAAACATGGCACTTACACCTCCCAACTTGCAATATGTGATGGCTCTTCAATACAATATATATTGAAGATGCTCATCGCAAAGTCAAAAAGTTTATGAATCACATTCTAATTAGGCCTTAACAAAACTGCGATGCGATCTATTTATTGAACATTTAAGTTTCACATCATTAAATACGACAAAATATTAAGAACAGTAATGACTTCAGTCCTTCAAGATTTCATCGTTCATGTTAATATTATTTCACTATATGAAATCTTTCGCACCAAATACTCTTGCCCTAATTTTCGACTGTACTATTATCACCACTATCTGTTCAAGCATTAGCCGCTCTGAAAGTTTAAGTTTATCGCTCTTTTCTATTTCACATAATTGCAGTTTGAATCTGGAAGTATGTAGCCAGCTAAAATGAGAAAGAAAGCCCAAAAGATGAAAGCTTCTCCAGTAGTAGTTGAAGGAACAAAAAGAGTTGTATTGATCTCAGATACGACATGTCAGGACAATTGGAAAATTTCATGGGAAGGCATATATGATATGATGGGAGAGGAAAAGCCTAAGATAACTAAAGGATAGGCAACAACGCATGGACTTGTAGAACCTGAGAATACACTATGTGATTTAGCTGACTTTTTTCTTCATAGAATAGTGGCTCGACCAAAGATTTTTCCATACAATGACATGGTAAAATGGGTAGTTGAGGGCATCAATATAATAGACAAGATGCTATTCACAGCCAACGGAAGATTGTTTGGATCCTTTAAGCTTGAGGACTTGAATAAAATGTATCACATGTCAGAGTCTCATAAGTGGTATAACAAATCATTCCTTGAAGCTTTCGTGAAGGAAAATGAAATAGAATCCGACCCCATCAAACAATGGAGGAATTTCCCTAACAAACACAAGCACGAGTCATCTGGTATGTATTTTGAGGACTCTCTAGCATCTCCATATTGTTATGCTACCGCAATGAAGTGTAGGCTATTTGGAAGCCCCAATTCTGCTAAGTTTTCCATTGAAATGGTCCCGTTAATAGAAGCAACATTGAATTCTTTCGTGATGGATTGGGCTACTATCTTATGAGACAAAATGGTAGTCCAAATACTTGACTATAGGATAAACAAGTTTGTGACCACTCCAGTTGTCCTCCATTCTATATGAGTGCCTACATAGTCGACACCATTTGTTTCAATTCTGATTTTCCTATCATGGGATGGAAATGGACTATTCAAGACCCAACTCCTATCCATATTTACCATAAATACCTATGTAAGAAGCAATATAAGGTGAATTTTTACAAGATTTTCCATGGCTTCATCCTACCCATTCATTAAGCCATCTTTAATATACCGACCTGTCGGCTGTCCAAGGAAGCTAGCATCAATCTAACTTCAATTGGCAGTTGGTTTGGGGAAGAATTTTTTACATACATTAGGGTTTTTGGCAGCATTACCAACCCGCATGTCCTTCCCCTATATTTCCTAGATAAATTATTGGTTAGGGAAATAGCCTGTTAGACAGTTGAAAAAAGGCTTACAAAAAATCTCAAAGATGCCAAGAAATAGTTATGGCCTGCATTTCCAGTTTGTGGCAGCATTTATTCATTACATGATTATAATCACGCCCAAATTGAAGTTGAGAAAATAGGGGGTTTGAACCTAGTAGTTATTCCCAAAAGGAAGTATGACCTGAATAATTTTTCCTTTAATTTCACTACTCAGGTAAAAGTTAAACAATTCATCCATGAGAAAGATGAATTCGGTGACTTCTTGAGATCAACCGAGTCATTCTCACAAGTACACCACATGGCAAAGTTTAAGCTAGGACTAGGGAAAATGCAGAAATTCATCCAATATAGGATGTAAAGGCTTCAAACAGTGTCACTAAACTTGTTAAGTATTGTACATGTCATCCAGTAAACAGCGCAAAGCACAGAGTAGGAGAAAAATTTTGAGGTAGTCAAGACAAGAGAGAAGGCAAAGGAACAGTTGGACACAAATGTTCACATTTATATGATATTGATCAAAGAATGGGAACAATTTGATCAACAGATTAAAGGTCAGAGTAATACCCAAACTATTATTACACCAGAATCTCCCTTAAAACAACAACCCTTGATTCATGAGCCTATGATTGATAGACCATCCGGAATTGACTCACCCCTAAAGGAAATCAAGGTAATCCCTTAGTATCCTTTGTCAGAGATTACACTCTTCATAGAAGAGATTCCACCATTGGATGTGTTTTATAGCCCTAAACACAGATCTGTAGTCAAAAGGTAGTGGAAAAAGAGAAAGATAGGTCAAGTATTAGCGACAATTCCTCAAAGTGAATCCATGAATATTATTTGGAGAGACTCATAAGTTAATCCCTCTAAGGACTTGACCAAATTATCTCAGTTTGCAGGAGCATATACAACTACCATGATTGATAAAGCAACCAAAGTTAATCAATTGCTCAAAGAAAAGGATCAAAGGATTAAACAACTGGAAGAATAGTTAAGGGAGGAAAAATAGAAGATTGATCAGCAAGCTATTGAAAGACAACAAAACCTATCTCAGGAATTTGAACAGCTAAAATTGGCACATGATGAAGAGATCAAGTCTAAGCATGAGCAAATAAATCAACTACAACTCTCAATAGATCAATTTAAAGACAATCCCCTAATTGAAGAGTTTAAAAAGGAAGCCTGAGAAGTAAACAATTTCTTGTCTCAATAGCTAACCCAACACTGCCAAAAGATATCTCTTATTCATCTGCTATGTATCAAAACCAGCACACTGATAGATCAAGAAGTCAATTCGAGATTGGAAGTTGAAGATGCGGATGACAAGATTACAAATTACATATCTTGGCAGAAGACAGGAAAGGGAAGGGCTACTAAATCACCAGTAATTGAAGAATCTCACAAAGAGATATTATTTTCAGAATGGGAGACACAACTAATCAAAGCAGAAATGGTAACTTCCAGGGCCAGGGTAGTGAGGAATAATATCATTGAACTGATTAATGTTGACTTACACAATGCCAATTTAATTTTTGAATGTTCCCTAGAAAACCTTCCAAAAGCAAAGGTGTTAGAAAAACAATGGAAGTAAGATTTGAATGCGAGGGAGGAGAAAATAAAAAAATTAAAAAGATTCAACTGGGATGCACATCGGTTCTACTTGATCAAACTGCATAGTCAACAAATGAAAATCAAATGTCCTGTTGATGTAGCTGATTGCATGATGCCAAAACTCTCAGATGAAGTGTACACATGTCAGCTACATGCTAGGATGAGTCATCCACCATAAGTCCAAATTATGCTCGAGATTTGTCAATTAAAGCCGTAGGGGGAATGACAGATGCGATGAATCCTTTGAGTTATTTCAATTCTATTTTTATCACCACATCCCATATTTTGAGAGAGGTTGTTCCAATCACTTCAAGCACTTTCTATGAATAATTTTTTCTATTTTTACTATAAATACCCTTTCATGTCATTTTAGAAAGGGTCCTGAAATTGTATTAAATTAGATTTAAGAAGATAACACTTCTGCACTTTTGGATTTATTTTTTTAGAATATAAGGATCAGGGTTCAAACTTGTTATAAAGGAAAATTCAAGAGGACTTGCATTTCTGTATCATTTTGGAGTTTTCAAAAATAAGAAGAACAAACCAGACTGTTATTCTCATAGTAGGATTCAAATATATATGGTACTTTTATCAACTGTCTCTTTGTTACATGTTATGAAAATAAATATTCTTTTTGATTCGATATGTTATTATATGTGAATGTTCATATAATTCTGGATTACATCACTTTTGAGTAAGTTGGAATTGGTATTCCATAAGCACATATGCTGACAATTGATGTTATTATGAAATGCAATATGTTTTATATCACTTTGTGATCATCATTCATGCTTAACCTTTTGTAGTCAAGTGGCTGATATTTATTAGAATTCGATTACCAGGAATCATTATAAATCGCATTGATATTGTATTACCTGGGTTATTTATATAGATGTATTTGTATATTTTCATAAATTTACAACTCAAACCATCTATCATCTCATTATATACTCAAAACACTCATTCATAAAAACACATTTGATTGGGAAATTGGTCCCATATTATCCAATCAGAGCCACCATCCCAAACTGAAAAGGAATTGTATTAAGGGCTACACCGGGTGGTTATCCCCAACGTTGGTGCAAAAATTTTAGAGGCATCAACATTTTTGGCACTAGAAGGAGGGCCTGACTATGAATGGTGAGTAAATCTAAATCTACAGGCCATTCTAAGATTAAAACTGCCTCACCATCACCTCCAACTTCTCCCTCCTATTCTAAATCTCCTATTCCCAAGCAACAAGTTGAAAAGAAAAATACAGAACCCATTGTTGAAATCCTACACAAACCAGACATTACTCCTTTTGAAACCCCTGAAGTATAATCTTTAATCCACAAATTGCAGGGGATTTCAATTTCTCAAGAAGAGTCTGAGTTATCCCAAGGCAGTGTCACTTCCCAGTATATCCCATCACAACCATTAACTAGAGCAAAGAGTGAAAAACTTGGAATCCCACCAGTTGAATTCCCGCTACCAAGTTGAAAAAGGGCTAGAAAGACACCGTCAGAATTTGACAGTGAGATTCTTTCATCATCATCCATACCACTGCACGTTCACACACCTAATTCTGAACTCTAGATCATAGTCCAAACAGAGGTACAAGAGCTTCAACATCCTCTACACAATCACTTTCAACCACTTCTTCACCCTCTTCTACTAATATCTCAATAATGGCACATTATCAACCTCAACCAAGGCCATGGAACAATCCAAGAGTTGTGACAATGCCTACCTCTTTGACACAATTTGCAGCTCATTCAGAAAAATGGTTACCTAAATTCAATCCTAATAATGGCCCGTTAGTAGAAGAACATATAAGTAATTTCATGTTGTCCATTAATTTGAATGGAGTAACAAAAGAGGACGTAGTGGTAAGGTTATTCCCATATACATTACAAGAAGTAGCTAGATCATGATACTTCTCGTTACCATTAGGCTCAATTAATAGCTGGGATGCTTTTTAAGAGAAAATTTTAACCAAATTTGGAGATGATAGGTCTACAACAACTCTGATAAATGACCTCTCCAATTTGAAAGCTGAACCCAAATAACCCATTAAGAACTTCAATTCACGTTTCAATAAGTTATTGAATAAAATAGGTACGGCATCGAAGCCTAGTGAGGAGGTCCAAAATGAATGGTATATTTATGTGCTACCTTCAAACATAACTATCTTTATTGATAGAGCCGCTAAACCAACATTATTAAAAATATAAAAGAAGCAATAGTTGTTGAAAAGCGTACTGTAGCCTTAGAAAAGAAAAATGCACTAGAGGAGAGAAAATCCAAAAAAGTAACCTTTCTAGAGGAATCAAAGAACAAAGTAACCAAAGATCCATGTGACATGGAAGGCTTGCAAAAAATTCTTAAAACTATGTCCAATGAAATGGTAGAAATTAAAAAGCAGGTTGCTGAAACCTCATCAAAAAGACCATTTAGGAATTTTAAAAGAAATCGGGCAACTGATCCTAAACCACCAAATTCCATATCAAATGCAAAGTATGATTTAGATGATGAAGAAAAAGAAGATATAGCTTTATCAGCTGATGAAACAAAGTAATAAGAAACAGTTGAATGTCATGGAATGCGGGACTTTATTTTGCCCAACTCTAATAATGAAAGTGAATAGGAAGCCTTACCAGTAAACACTAGAAGTAAGAGTGTTATAGAACCTAATCAAAAGAAGAAAAACTCAAATCCTGTTACTAAAGAGAAAGCTCCCGCAAAAAAAACTCCAATTTCGTCTCCTCAAGCAAAACCATCTTCATCTAATCCTCCATCATCATCAAAGACTCTAGTAGTTTTAGATCCCATGAATTTTAACATAGTTGAAGATATGAAGAAGACTCGAGTAAATATTTCTCTGCATGAACTTAGCAAGCTCAAACATGAACAAAAGTTGTTGCTTAAGGAATTAAATGCAGTACCTTCTTCTCCTCTTCCAAGTAGTTTATTATCCAAGGCTACCAGAGGATCACGTAAGCCACCAGCTGATAAGGTGGATGCTACTGATGCCATTTTAATGGGAGATAGATCAAATTCTCATACTCCTCCTTTTCTTTCGACTTATGAGATATAAAATAGAAACTTGCATAATTGCTTGATTGATTCAGGGGCTTCATCAAATATAATGCCAGCGTTAGTTTGCTCCAAATTAAATATTGAACCCCAAAAATATGCAGATCATATTGTTCAGTTAGATTTGACTAAGGTTCAAGTTTTAGGAGAAATAAATTCGGTTCCTATCAAACTATCTGTTGATCCAAGGGTTGTTCAAATAATTGATATATTGATTGCTGACATCCTTGATTTTATGGTTTAATCCTTAGCAGAGATTGGTTTGAAAAAATCCATGGTTATATTTCAACTGATTGGTCTCACATGTGGGTTCCTTATAATGGGAATCCAAATCAAATCAAAATCAACCATGAAAAGCATCTTACACAAAGTAACAAATTTGAAGAAGAAAATGAACCAGTAGTTTTTAATAATAATATTCTTGGTAACTATTCAACTTTAAAAATGTTTTGAAAACTTATATTTATATATATGGTATCATAGTTGAGCCCTTATGTTGTACATGAGTTTTTAATTTAAAAAGATAAAATTAAGTTTTTATAACTGTATAATGGGTAAAATAAATTTCTGAGAAAAAAATATTGGTGTATTTTACTATCTATCAAAGCAAAAGTTTATTCAAAATCTTTGGTGTGAAAACTTTTATTTTGGAAAAAATATAATAAGTTTCAACATCATCCTAAGAGATGCATTTGTTATTATATTAACTTTCAAAACGTTTAGAATATATATATATAATATATATTATATTATATATATTTGTTCGTCTAAGATAATATGTTTTTGCGATATTATTTTTGAAAGTATTTTTATTATAATGGACTTTTAATTGAAATAAATTTTTGATTTAGAAACCCTTGTAATATCTTTATAGATTGACTTGTAAAATTGTAAAACTAATATGCAAACCCTTCAAAAATCTTCATAGCTTTCAGCGGTTAGGTTACATGAAAAGTTTTCAAACAAAGAAGTTATAATATTTTAGTTTTCAACCGTGTTTTACCACTTCGACCAACATATCTTCTGTAACTTTGAATCCCTCGTACACTAATAATACTTGAGCGCACATATTATATTGTATTGAATGTTCATGGACAGATCTTCTCGTATACTGGAAGTATCGAGTTAGTCTTGGACATGATTCACAGATATTTTTGTACCCCGGAAGCATAAGTTATTTTTATTTAATATTACAATTTTTTTCCCTGTTAAAAAAATTGACATTTGGATTTTTTTATATAAGAAGAATTATGATTATTTTTATTTTAAATTATAAAATTAAATTTATAATTTAGATAAAACAAGATCAAATTTTTTTGGCAATGTGTAACAAATCATTTCATATTTTACGATAGCTAAAAACAAATCCAATATGCCCATTAGTAAACAACCCTATATCAAATAAGCAAGTCAAAAATTAAAACAATGAAAAAGAAATTAGATATATTCAATACCTTGTTTTAAGATAAAATAGATATATTCAATACCCAATTATTTTTGACAATATACCTTAGGATAAAAAAAGAAAATATACATAATATCTATTTATTTTTATGATATGACCCATAATAATAACCAAATCTTTAAAATGACATGTCATAAAGATATACTAGAAATTAACAAATATATACAAGTAGTTTACAAATCTGTAACTACTGAACAAACTACAATAAATCTAAATCTTTAAAATATATACAACTAATCTACACTAGTCAAAATAGTCATAATATAAATTATCATAATATAAATTGTTTAGTCCCACATCATGGGGTAGTGTAGGATGTCTATTTAAAGATAAATACTTTGAAAGATGTAATAATTTCCAGAAACAATTTTTTTTCAAAATCCAAGAAAATTCACGAAACACATCATTCTTCTATTAATAGAAACCAAAAAACTAATAACAATAAATTGACTATTTTACCTCTATTTTATTGAAACTGAGTTTTTTGACTAAATATATGGATTCAACACCCTCAAAAACATGAGGGCACCTTGATTGTGAAGAGTTCAACATCAAACTTTTCCATTGAATCCTATTGGATTTTAGACAAATTAAATTGGACAATATATCTGAAAAACCTCTCAAATAGTCACTCTTTTAAGTATTAATTCTGAAAAAGTTTTGAAGACATTACAACATCTTTACCATGGGCTTGAGAGAGTCTCTTAGCACAAAAACATTAATTTTTTTCTTTCTTAAGATAAATATATCATCCTATCATTCTAACCACATTATCCTATGATCCCAACAACATGGTTCAAGAATACAGGTACAAAGCAACATAGGAACATGCTATTTTGATAGAAACTTTGATATCCAATCATATCTCATATCTTCATTAATTTTAGCAATAAAATCATGTCATGAAATTTAGAAATAAACTTCTCACGTAGAAACAAACTATACCTAGCATTGATCAATACAATAACAAATAGATAACAGAGAAAAAGTATACCTAGCATTGACCAATACAATAAAAAATAGATAATATAGATATGTAGTTGTCTGAATCATTGTCAATTTAAATCTTTATCGCCATCTAGTCCTTTGTAACAAATATTTCCAAATTTTTTGACAAGGCTACCTAACCATTACAAATTTCAGTCTAATAAGATGTCCCGTAAAATAAATTATTCATTTAATATCTTGATAACAAGTAAATCCAATAGCATTCCAAAAGCTAACTAATTCAATAAATGCATCCATATGGTCCCACAACATAATCTAAGTCAATGAACTTGTATATAGGTTTTTTGTCACAGAAAGTCGACAATCAACAAATGATCCACTCATAAAGCATTCTAATAATAGAGAATCCATTATTTCAAATGTTAACAACTCCCTATATAAGTAAATAAACTCCCTCTTTAGGGATTTAATACAATAGTTGGTCACTTCAAGAACTCAACTCAACTGTCATATTTTTGTTCATAATCTATCGTGGTGCTCAAACAAAATCCAATAACTAATTCTACTTATACACCCAAACATAAACATACTCATCCAAATATTTAGTTAAATATTCTTACCTATTTATAATAAATACAAAACAATCCATCTTCAATACATTCCAATTTAAAATACATAGTTTTTATCTTTAACACAATATTCAACTCAAATATAACAAATAAAATATCAAGTTAAACAAACCCAACAACATTTAACTACACACCAAACCAAACCACCCAACCAAACCACAGAATGCTCGGGTCAAACTAAACAAACAAACTATAACCTTAAATACCCTCAATAATGCTCATACCATAAAATATCGAGTTGAAAACTCCAAGCAACATTTAATTACGGCAAACCATAAAATGATGGGCTCAAACTAAACAAGAAAGCTATCTAATTAAATTTCCAAAAAAATTATATTCTAAATTTCCAAAAAAGTCTCGCTAATAATAATTATTATAAATATGATAGAAGTCACACGCATGTTCTGCATGTAATATTTTTCTCTGAAAAAAGATTGTACATGCTCAAGGAAATGTTACCAACTATTATAAAAGTAAACAACGATGAAATACATAAAGAGTTCAACTCGCTTAGCGATTAGTCTTGCTCGCAAAACCATATACTCAATCCATCTAGCAAGCTACTTCCAAACATAAAGAATGAGAAAAGAAACCTAAAACTAGATCGTATCATTCAGCGAGGCGGGCGGATGGCCCCTCGGCAGAGTGGACATGTGGCGTTCATGTTCAGCCATGGAAATAGGCAGTGCTTGCCTCTGAATGCCTCTCTTCTGCCTCTTTCCTTTATTTGTGAACCAACCTTCTGATACCATGTTGAAGAATCTAGGGCATGCATAATTACATTGATTCTTCCTTACATGATAACAATTTGTGAAGTTTTTATATAATTGATCTTATATTTATGTTTACTTCATTATTAGCATGCATATGTTAGATTCATCAAACTGCTATAAAAAACATAAGACATAATAACACAAAGTATTTGGCTTTCTGCCACTTCCAAAACCTCTCCCTCTTGGAGAGGAAAACCCATGCAAAATTATTCTTATAGAGATTTCATCGATGAATACCAAGACCATGACCCTTGACACATTATGCCACTCCAAGACCAAGACATTAATCCTCCACTTCATCTCTATTGGGATCATCATCCTTACTGCACCTCTGAGGTCTCCATTACTGCTAGCATCATTGAGAGCTCTACTACTGCACCTTAAGATCTTCATTGGACTGATCTTTGCACCATGACTATTTCCTAGAAATCACCATTGAGATGATCTATGTACCTTCATCGAGATCATGGTCTTCAAGAATGAGATCATGACTAATGTATATGATATGTACTGCACAAAAAAACTCTTTAGACCATCATCAAGATCATGATTATAATCAAAATCATGACTATTCTAGAAGGTATGGAGAGACAAGTTGATTATTGTGATACTCTTCATCAAGATTGTGAGATAGTAATGATTATGAAAAATTATTGTGATCCTTCTTTCTTAGTACTGTTTATGCACTTTCATGGAAGTATGTTGTAGTTTATGCTAGGATTATATCACTATGTCCCTTCTCCTCACACGATGTCCAGACTATGACCATGTTATTGGTAGTGACCATCAAGTGGTTGCATATAGAATAACTGTTGAGACTATGATAGTCACGGTCATGGATGATTCTTCCCATTATATCGAGACTGTTGAGAGGGCTTCACCAACACTGTGGCTAATTGTTCCATCGAGAGTCTTGTATGCCTGTGGCTATGTACGAGATTATATCTGTCCGAGAACATACATTAATATTGTTCCTATATTCAAAACCTTTTTATGTTCTATCTATTCAAGGACTTTATCTTCAGATTGCAAGTATTCTGAGAGGGTGTTAATCTAGGTTTTGATGATCCTTATACCCATTCAAGGAGGTAGTTGAACCCTAGATATAACCTACCGAACATGTGAATCCTCTACTCCTTTTACACCCGAAAATTCAGAGACAAATTTGTGAAAGTTTCTTGTGTTGTTATTGCTCACCCTTCGTGCATATTTATACTAATTTTCCCATATGTGCAAGATGACGTGAGTTTTTAAACTGTCGTGACTCTTTATTGAGTCGACATGAATTTCATTTTCTTAATTAATTTGATATTGGAGCCGACATGAATAATTTCTTTTGATTTCGCTTGCATATTTCTTTGTAGGATCATGCTTGGTCTTTGGAGGGCTTCTACACACCTTTGTGGACTTGATTATATTTACATAAATTCATGAAGAGTTTCAATACACATAACATGACTCTTTGACATAAAGAAATCATAAAGACATCAAGAAGAAGTCTTTCATCTGGTGACACTTCTTGCTCATGAAACCCATGTAGCAAGGCATACAAAAATAATTTATTACGTTAATCACAAAGATCTTGTCATTATGAAGACCGAACCTAGTTACACTTTCTTCAACAACAACGTGGTTCATCGTCAAGAAAAGATGAACCACACTTGATCATTTTAAACCATCCAGTGTGGTTCATCGTCAAGACAAGATGAACCACACTCGATGGTTTTAAACATGTCGACAAACTCTGATGATGTGATTTTTATCGAAAATTTTCTTATGTTAATAATTGTTAAATATTATGTTAAAAGATGAACTTTTTCACTTTATACCAGGCTAGATTCATTTTAACTTTTGATCTACCAAGTGTCGAGATGGATCAAATCTTATTTCACTCTAAAAGAGGTTTGCAATCAAGTGATGTAGAAAATATGTGATAGGTTAACCCGATAATGCAATATAAATCAAAGCAAAATATTATAACCTACTTCTACTATCAATTTACAGAAGCTTAAAGATTGAGCTTATCGATATAACCAGAAGAAGAAGAATCAATGGCACAATACACATGAAAATACTTTGGGGAAAGTTTCAGATAAAACCCCACACTATTGTATTATCATACATGGTGGAAATACATAGGAATTCTACAAAGCCTTATCTCTCACAGCTAGCCAGTTCTCAATATAATCCTCACAGATGCTCACAAGAAATCTTGGCTTCTCTCGAGCCTTCCTATCTTCCCAAGATCCTATTTCCTTGCGATGTTCCTTGTGGATGATTAGCCTATTACCAAGTGGAAAAACAAGCCTTCAAAACTACACAATCCTCAAGGATGAATCCTTGACTGCATGTATGAGTTTTCTTGATGAGAAAACTCATACAACTAAGAGTAAAATGTCCTTGAACATTTATCTCAAATGGGTCTTTCTCAGAATAGACATGCATGAGTTTTTGATGAGGGAATCTTCAGTTAACTGGAGTAGCACTAGTTGAGTGCATTAATGTATCAACTAACTATTAACTCACTATTAGTTCCTCAAATAGTTTGGAACTAATTTAATTGGACTTAACTCAGTAAATTGAGTTAACTAATTACAACTTAAATATAACTCAATATTATCTCTTTAATTTAAGGGATAACTCTTGCATGACTTCAGAAAGACTTCTAACTTGAATTTCTCCAACTAAATAATTTAAAATAAATTAATTAAGTATTTCCAAGTAGGTGTTAAGACTAAATTTGATTTTAATTCACAATTTAGTTCAAGGAAAAATTAAATTGGAATATTCTTGTTTCCATATTTCAACACTCCCTCTCAACAAGAAAGGGATTATTTTCCACCCTGATCCTGTCTCTATGGAACTCAAATTTACACTTAGACAATGCCTTTATCAAAATGCCAACATCCTTCTCCTCTATTGAAATATACTGCAGCAACATGATCCTCTCGACTTGTGAAAAGCCACGGAAAACAAATCTTGCCTTATGCTTCTCCACACTAACATCAACAGCTTGCTTTACCTTGTAAAGCCAATGGGAACTCACAACTGACTTATTCTTCGGTCTCAAAACCATGTCCCAAACACTATTACGAACTATGGAGTCATACTCCTCCACCATAGCATCAACCCAAATTGGCTGTTGCACATCTTCCTCAAATGAATATGTCTCAGTCTCAACACATTCCCCAGCAAGGGCCATGTATCCATTGTACCTATGAGTTGACCTTCTCTGTCTGCGCTGAGAAGATGTTGTTCCCACATTGTGTCTTACATCCTCCAACAATCTGTCAACTTATCTTGTGCACTTCCATCCATCTCTGGAAGACTCTTCTTGAGTGGCTGTCTCCACTCCTAGAACCTCTGTATGTGGCTGCTCCACACCAATCTAAGGCTCCTCCTCCTTAGGAACCAACACTTCCTCCACAACCTATAGTTGGAGCTCCCTCTCAAGGGAAAATTGCATGGCCTTCTCCTCATCAAACTTGATATCTCTATGAACCACTGTCCTACGATTGGTAGGCAAGTACACCCGATAGTTGTGAGGTGTATCAGTTTACCCCACAAATATCCCCAACTCTACTGTCGGCTCAAGCTTCTTCCATGCATCCTTTGTCACATGACAATATACCGATGAGCCAAAGATCCTGAAGTGACCCACATCCGGTCTCTTATTGGAGAAAGCTTCCTCTGGTGTATTCATCCCAAGTATGCTATGTGGGCTTCTATTATGCAAATAGACCACAGTGTTGCATGCTTTAGCCCACAAGTCAAGTGGCAGGCCTTGGTCATGCAACATTGCCTGTGCTGCCCCTACAATAGTTGTGTTCTTCCTCTCAGCCGCCCCATTCTACTGTGGGTTATGAGGTGTCGTCAACTCTCGTTTAATTCCTTCTGCTGCATAGAAGTCCTTAAACTCTTGAGAGACATATTCTCCACCATTGTCACTTCTCAAGGCCTTGATCTTCTTCCTTGACTCTTTCTCGAACACAGCTTTGAACTCACAAAACTTTGTGAAAGTTTGGTCCTTCTTCTGCATGAAATAAATCCAACATTTATGAGAATAGTCATCAAGGAAAGTCACATAATACATTTGTTTCGCTGTGGATGTTGTCGAGAATGGTCCACACAAATCAGTATTAAATCACTCTAAGATAGCCTCTTCTTGATTGTCTCAATCATGAAAGGAAGACTTGGTGTACTTTCCTAAGGTACAACCTTTACATGTATCAACTTGCTCGGGTTTACCTCTGGGAAGTCCTATAGATATCTTCTACATTATCTTCAAAGCCCCATGATGTAAATGGCCCAATCACCTGTGCCACAACTCACCAATGTCCTGGCTTTGCACCAATTTTTCTTTCGTACATAATGCTGCACAATAATCTACCTCTAGTTTATAGAGATTCTTCACCTAAATCCCTATCCTCTTGGTTTGAACCATGGATATGTGTCTTAGGAGCACCTTTCCTTCACTGAAGACAACATCGTAGCCTTTGTCCTCCAACATCACGACCGATACCAAGTTCTTCTTTAGTCCAGGAACATACATCACATATGTCAAGGTGAGAAGAGCTCCAAGCTCCCTTTCAAAAGAAATCATGCCCATTCCTGAACCACTATACCTTTCATCATCACCCGTCTCTATGCACATCTTGAGGTCTTTCTCCTCTAAGGCATTGAATAATTTTTTATCACCGGTCATGTGGAATGAGGCTCCACTGTCAAGATACTAGACACAACCCATCATCGATGACACCATGCATGCGATGAGGAAAAAGTCCATTTCGAACTGAGAGACTAATTCCTCACCTTCTGATCCTTTCGAGGATCCCTTATTGGACTTCTTCGATGGGAAATTAGTCGCATAATGTCCCATATTGTGACCATTTAAGCATCTTACTTTAGTCATGTCACCCTTCTTCCCTCCACGAGAAGAATTCGATTTGAAATGGGAAGCCTTCCCCTTCCCTTTCCTTGCCTTGCTTGCTAAGGCCTGATTTTATTCATCATCATTCTTGGATGAAGAACCATCTCGTGTGCTCCTCCTGATCTCCTCCTACATAAGATCTAACCATATTCGTTTCCAAACTGTAGTTTCTCCCTTCCTTTCACAAAGTCCTCGTAGCTAGTCCAACTCTTTGGAAAACCAAGGAGAGTGAGGCTCACCATATCATCATCGACAGTAGTTATTCCGACACTACCAAGCTCATTTCTATGGGTGGTGCGCTTGTTCAGATATGTGGAAATAGTATCGCCCTTCTCCATATTGATTCTTTGAAGCTTATCATTGAGTGCCAATTTTCTCTAGTCGCTACTATTCTGGTAGAGGTCCTTCAATGTCCTCCACATTGAAAATGGAGTATCCTTCCCATGGAGACTCGAGACAATATGATCTCAAACTCTCTCAAGGATGATCTATCTCACCTTCACCACACACTTCTTCCACTCAACCAACTTTTATGCATTAGTTGAAGCTGACTTTGGGATTTCTTGATCAATGAATTCCTTCAAGCCATTGTCTTCTAATACAACCTCCATATTATCTTTCCATGCTATGTAATTCTAGTTACCTTCCAAGGCATACTTGAGTCTCAAGCCATAGAATGCCATTGGCCAACCTTGAAGGCTGATATGAATTTGATTTGCACCTGCAACCCCAACTTCAAACTTCGAATTCTCTTCTCAGTATACTGTTCACAGCTCTGATACCATGTAGAAAATCTATGATAGCTTAACCCGATAATGTAATATAAATTTTTGATCTCATGGAGTATTAGTGATAATATTTGATGTGATTTGATTGCTTCAACCATCTATGAAGTGTTCTATTTTGTGGTCAAGTATTTACTCAAGTGTCAGTCTTCTAGTCTATGGGGTGTCATGTTCAGCGAGGAGGTCTTCATTGCAGGATGATGACGACGCTTAATGGGGAGTATTCGTAGTATTTGTTGTTGCTCAGATGTTGTTGTTTCCTAGATATGCATGGTCATGATTGTTGTTATGTATGTGGTTCTGCAGTGTTTCGTAAGAGCATAATTGTTGAATAAAGGATGATTCAAATTAGTCCTCGATTTTGATAAAGATTCTCTATTGTCCATCATTGAGCTCATGGAGTCATAGTGATAATCTTTGATGTGACCTGATTGCTTCAACCATCTATGAAGCCTTGTATTTTTTGGTAAAGTATTAGTATTCTAGTATGCCTAGTATTTTTTTATTGCTCAGATGTCATTTTTTGATGGATATGGATGGTCATGATTGTTTTTGCAGTTTTTTGGTAAGAGCATAATGGTTGAACAAAGGATGATGTTGTTGCTCCTTCGATTTAGGAGCAAGTGTTGTTGTTGATGTTGATTCTTATCATATGTTGTTGTTTTGATTAGAAAGTTATTTTGTTAGAAATGGACTTGTCAATTGAGTTTATTGTTGTTGAGTTGATATTGTTTCTACTACTTCAAGAAATACAACATTTGTCAGAGTTCATGTTGTTACTACTTGTTTTCATGGAGAGCGAGGTGATTATTGTTTGTCGATTTAGCTAGTGTCCAGGGGGAGTTACTGAGTATTTGTTTATTCCTACCATTGATGGTTTTAGCCCTTTTTCATCGATGTAAAAGGGGGAGTGCTTGCGGAGATCAATTTTAGAGGTCAACATCAATTGTATGGTTCAGCTGGGGTTAACATCAATGGCAAAGGGGGAACTATTTCCATTGATGTTTTGTTATAGGCAATGATCTATGCTTGGAATTTATGTCAACCTCAGTATGTATTATAGATGTTGTGCATATGCTCAATTGGGTGTTATGGAAGATGTTTGTGTTGCAGGTGGAAGCTTGGCTTGTGATGGATGATTTATTATGTCCAAATACTTGCATAGATGGTTACAAACTCAAAGGATTAGGTTTAGGAATATTTGGAGTTGATTTGATTTAGTTTTGGTGTTTTTAAGTTGTTGGTGTAATGGTTATACATGATTTAATTGTGATTTGATGTTGGCCCACTAATTATTGGGTGCTTCGGTAAAAATATTTAAAAATAAAATAAATCCTAGCATTACCTAGCATTACTGATTCAATCCCCGCCCCTATCAGTAGTGAGCTCATTTCCAACATAGAGGAATCAAATCTTCTCAATATGGAAATCTCTTTTTTACAGTTCAAAAAATTTGATTCCCCTTGCATATTTCAAATATACTATGTGTGATGAGTCAAAATTTTCAAAATGAAAGCCTATTTTTGCATCTCAAAATATTTGATTCCTCTAGTGTTGTACTTAGAATGTAGAAAGCATCTAGATGAATCAAATCTCTAAAAATGAAATCAATTGTTTTACAGCTCAAAATATTTGATTCTTTTAATGGTAAATCTGAACATGAATTATTATGATTCTTAATAATACTATTTATATATAAATTTCACATCTCTATATATGAAAAAAATAGTTTCTAATCTCATTAAAGCACTAATATATATGTGTGTGTGTGTGTGTGAGAGAGAGAGAGAGAGAGAGAGAGATTATATATATAACACAAATAATGTGAAAAAAAATATATTGTAAATATTGAATTCTTATATATTTAAAATTAACAATAAATATAAAATTTTACAATATAACATATCAAATATGAATCATTATTAAACTGATATTATGTTTAATATTAATATTAGAATTTTTTGATCCAATGCATTTCCATAGAGTGTCTCTCCACTCTCACTCATTCTATGTTGTATAGCACCTAGTGAGGGCCTCTAGACTACAAAATCTCCCATAGGTCCTATAAAGTGCCTTTCGACAGTCACATAGAGTGCCTTTGACTCTTCCCCATTCTATGATGTAGAGCACCTCATGAGCAATACTCTTCCCTATTCCATGTTGTAGAACACTTCATGAACACCTATATCCCCGTGAGCACCCTATAGAGCACCTCATGAGCACAGACTACAACATCTCTCCCATTCTATACTGTAAAATACCTCTCTACCATATTTCCCCATTATACACTATAGAGGACCTCTGCACTATATTTCTCCATTTTATTTCGAAAGTATTTGTATTATACTAACCCACTACATTTCTCTCATTTTGTTTGAAAGTATTTGTATCATGTTTTAAAGTGTTTCGAAAAACTTTTATTTTGATTAAAAAAAAAGTATTTAATAACCTATTAACTTTCAAAATGTTTAGAAAACTTTTATATATGTGGTATCATAGTTTAGCCATTATGTTGTAAATGAGTTTTTTATTTTTCAAAACTTTTATTTTGATTTAAAACAAAAAATAGTATTGGGTAGCTTATCAAGTTTAAAAATGTTTTGAAAACTTATATATATATGGTATCACAGTTGAGGCTTTATGTTATAAATGAATTTTTAATTAAAAAAAATAAAATTAAGTTTTTATAATTGTATAATGGGTAAAATAAATTGTAAAATTAATATGCAAATGCAAATCGTAATAACTTAAAAAAAAATACAATTTTTGAGGAAAAGTATTGTATATTTTACTATCTATCAAAGCAAAAGTTTATTCAAAATCTTTGCTGTGAAAAAAATCTTCATACCTTTCAGAGGTTAGGTTACATGAAAAGTTTTCAAACAAAGTTGTAATATTTTTTTTCCCAACAGTATTTTACGACTTCGACCAACATATCTTCTGTAACTTTTAATCCACGTACACTAATAATACCTGAGCGCACATATTACATTGAATGTTCATGGACAGATCTTCTCGTATACTGGAAGCATCGAGTTATTCTTGGACATGATTGACAGATATTTTTGTACCCCGGAAGCATAAGTTATTTTTATTTGAAGTTTAATTTCCTTTTCTATTAAAAGAATTTACAATCGGACTCTTTTTCTTGTATTTTGAGTTATTTTGGAAAGATTTTTATCCTTGAAACAAGTTATTTTTATTTAATATTACAATTTTTTTTCGCTGTGAGGAAAAAATGACACTTCTATTTTTTTATATAAGGAGAATCAGAATTATTTTTATTTTAAATTATAAAATTAAATCTTATACTTAGATAAAATAATATCAAGTTTTTTTTGGCAAATTCATACAAATCATTTCATATTTCACGGTAGTTAAAAGAAATCTAATATGTCTATCAGTGAGCAACGCTACATCAAATAAGCAAGTCAAAATAAAATAGATATATTCAATATCTTGTTTCAAAATAAAATAGATATATTCAATACCCAACTATTTTTGAAAATATACCTCATGATAAAAAACAAAATAAGAAGACATAATATCTATTTATTTTTATGATATGACCCATAATAATAACCAAATCTTTAAAATACCATGTCATAAGGATATAC
>APFE031224671.1:32739-43299 GCA_000404065.3 Pinus taeda | reverse complement strand
TGCAAGAGAATTCTCAAACACAAGATGATTCTAATGTAATCTAAGAACCAGTCAAGTGCAAGTCAAGAAAATTGGGTGAGAATTCCAAAGATCAAAAAATAAAAACACTCAAAGGCAATTAACACTCATACACAATTTAGCCCCCCCCCCGGGGCGAATGAGGGGGAAATTTTTTGCAAAAACAAAAGAAAAAAGATGCAAAATTGTGAAAACACTGAGACAAACCTCCAAGTAATGACCAGAGGAAATAAAATTAAGAATTTCTCAAAAAAGAGACTCAAAACACCCAATTGATAAAAGCTTAAAACAAGAATGCCAATGGAATTAACCTAAGAAATGTTCTTGACAAGTCACGTGCAGATCTGGGCAGAGGCTAAAAACACAAACAAATCCTAAGTTGATTGAAAGACAAAATCTTAAGTTTTTCAAAATTTTGATAGGGTCCACAGGCTCGCAGTTCACACAGGTGCGGTACCGCTCTGTGTGAAAAGCAAAAGTGTGGATAGGTCCGCACTGTGTCGCAAGCCGAGGGTGCGGTCCTCTCATAAAAGTATGAAAAACAAAAAATAATCCAAGATCTATTAAATCTACCCAATTCCACACACAACAAGCCAAAAACAGAAATGAAAACACAATTTCTCAAGTCAAAGTAAAAGCAAGGAAAAAATCAAGTCCCTAGCGGAGTCGCCAATTTGTCACACGGAATGAGTCGAGGTTGTGGACAAGATCAACCTTCCTAGTATCTAAAGATATCTAGTGACAAGCAAGCCAATCAAAAACTATCTTTCTCTAAATATGCAATTAAAAACAAAGGCAAAAAAGTGTTTTAGGCCTACCTTGGGTCCAATGCAAGTTTGTGGAAGCCTCACTCCCTCGCTCCAAATGAGCTTCCTTGAAGTGTAATTTTGCAAACACAAACAAGCAAACCAAATTAAATAGCACCTAAAAAGCCAATATCATAAAGAATATTCATCATAATGATAAAGGAGATTATGAAACAAACCACATAAGACAATTTGTTGAGAAAAATGAATCTGATTGTATTAATTCAAATGAAGAATAACTTTACAAACTGTGCCTTGATGCTATACAAGCTCTTCCCGGGGTCCGACAAGAAGTCTCCTCTACTTTGACAAGTTTCACTCACTTCCCAATGAAACCAAAAGGTATGTGATCTCTCCTCTCAAGTTTAACTAGGAAGTCCCAATTCCATCAGCATTTAACCTCAAAATGTTCAGCTTCTAACCTCCCTAGCAACTGACCCAATGCCTTAATTTATAGTGCAATGGAGGGAAGTTACTAGGTCCTCCTTCAAAGGGATAAAGCCCTCCTTCAAAGGGATAGCTCCTCCTATCAAGGGATTAGCTCCTTCTCTTTCGGGATGCATGAACCACCTTGGAGCGAACAGTCCACGTCAAAATCCTTCTAGAAACATCTAGAATTAACCCAAAAGTGAGTTTTTTAGGATAAACTTGCGCCTTTTTGACTTTTACAGGGGTACGCACCCACCCCTTTACAGACAGAGCGTGCAGGTATGCAGGTAATATGAACAAAGGGTGTGGGTCCGCAGGTAAAAGTAGGAGAAAGTGCGGAACCAGAGTAATATTGATTTTCAACGTCTTTCTCTCTTTTGCAAAGTTTGACATGAAGAGCTAAGATCTGAGACTTGCTTAGGAGGCTAGTATAAGTGATGATAGACCCATACTGACTGCAAATAATCATGGTGACGATATTTTTGTGTAACAGATGGGAATTCATGTTTAATAACATCCTTCACCTCTTTGAATACCACATCTCAGCTATACACAACCTTCCTTGTTATTGGGTTCCAAATCTTATAACCCTTTAAACCATCCTTATACCCAATAAAGATACACTTTTCAGATTTACTATCCAACTTTTTTATTTTCTCCTTTGGAACATCTAAATATCATCACATCCAAATACCCTCAGATGTGAAAGAGAGGGCTTCTTACTAGTCCATACCTCTTGTGGAGTCTTATCCTCCAACGCTAATGAAGGTGATATGTTGACCAAGTAACATGTTGTCTCCACTGCCTCTGCCCAGAATTCTTGTCCTAACCCGGCACCACTAAGCATGCTTCTTACCCTTTCCATCAATGTCTTGTTCATTCTTTCTGCAGCTCCATTTTTCTTAGGTGTGTATGGAGTAGTCTTCTGTCGTGCTATACCACACTTCTTACAGAATTCTTCAAATTCCTTGCTGCAAAACTCTCCACTGTTATCTCTCCTCAACACCTTTATCTTCTTCTCTGTCTCATTTTCCACCAGAGCCTTAAATTCTTTAAACTTGTCGAAGACTTCATATTTCTTCTTAGGGAAATATATCCATGTATTCCTTGAGAAGTCATCTATAAATGATACATAGTACACAAACTTACCTAGTGATGGAACCTTCACATGTCCAAACACATCACTGTGCAAAAGCTCTAACATATGTTTCGCCCACTTACCACCAGAGGGGA
This sequence comes from Pinus taeda, assembly GCA_000404065.3. NCBI lineage: Eukaryota > Viridiplantae > Streptophyta > Pinopsida > Pinales > Pinaceae > Pinus > Pinus taeda. Next base: position 40,813 of record APFE031224671.1, on the reverse strand, counting down.
AACTCGCCTGATTATGCTTCTCATATACACAATTTTCACAGAAATCAAAATCCAAAGAGCTTTACTCATACCTTCTACCATACCTTTACCATGAAATATTCGAAGGCCCTTCTCTCCAATATGTCCAAGCCTTTGATGTCATAGCATGGTCTTTTCTCCAGAGACCACTAGATTTTCTACTCCGCTTTCAGGAACCATAGAACTATTTAACCCATCAACAACAGTGCTACCTTGCAGCTTGTACAGATTTCCAATCTGAACTCCCCGCATCAATACTAGTTATCCCCTAACCATCTTGCAGGTATCCTTCTCAAACACTATTTTTGCACTTGCATCATCCAACTTGCTTATAGAAATTAGATTTCTGGCCAATGTAGAAATGTGCAGAACACCCGGAATTGTTCCAATCCTTCCACCTTGCAACTTCAACTTAACTTCTCCGCGACCAACGATTCTAGCCTTCCTATCATCCCCCAAGAAGATATCACCACCATCATATTTCTCATACTCGCAGAACCACTCTCTATGGGGAGTGAAGTGAAAGGATGCACCTAAGTCAATCAACCATGCCTCATGATCTACTTGTGTACTTGAAGAAGCCAAGTACACATCCCCACCTTCATCTGAGGGGGTTTTCGCCTTTGCAGAAGGAGCCTCATCAGATCCATTTCCTTTGTCAAGAGCTTTAGATTTACAGTCCCTTTTGTAGTGCCCTTCCTTTCCACATTTCCAGCACACCACCTTTATAGTTTTTGTTGGAGATTTAGGTCTCCCACTCGATGACTTATTTTTGTTTATGTTCTGGGTCCACCCTTGTATAGACAAGGCATCACCATTTTTGCTCTCCATATTTTTCCATTTCATTTTCTGTGTCAGCAAAGATGAGACTATTTCATCAAAATGAAAGGCAGTTGCATTGCTACCTATTGCAATAACCAGACTATCCCACAAATCTGGTAGAGAACACAACAAATTGATGCACTTATCTTCATCTGAAATTTGAAAATCAACAGATGCTAACTAACTTACCATAGTATTAAACGCATTCAGATTCTCTGTCACTGAGTCTCCATCTTTCATCCTCAGGTTATACAACTTTTTCTGCAGGAACAGTTTATTCACCAGAGACTTAGATTGGTACAAAGTCCCTAACTTGTCCCACAAAGCATTCGACGTAGCTTCCCATGATACATTCAGCAATACTGAATCTGAGACACACAATCGTATTGTGCTCTTTGCCTTCCAATCCAACTTCTTCCATTCTTCACCGGAAACTCCCGTTGGTTTAGTACCCAAATCTACCACAATCCACAGGTCTTTATCCACCAACAAATCCTCCATCTTGAGTTTCCACAACTCAAAACTCTGACCATTAAATTTTTTGATCTCTATCTTTTGACTGCTCACCATCTTCTTTCACCACCAGAATTGATCTCACAGATCTCCCACTGAACAGGGTCTACCACAGGCCTGAGCAAAACCCCTCAGCAACAAAGGTGTCCCCTTGAAGCCAAAACAGCTCTGATACCAAACGTAGCTTTTAACCCCGTACATAAATTACCTGCATACGAATTCTAAAACACAAGAAATAAAAAATGCAAGATCATAACACATAAAACACATATACACATATATTTTCCCTTAGATCCCAAAACCGGGACTACCAGCTTGATTTTTCAATATGTTCCTTTGAATGTTACAATACATATTTATACATGCTGAAGCATCCAATACCATGGGCCGAAAACCATCGCGTCTAATACCATGGACCAAAAATCATCACGTCCAATACCATGGACCGAAAACCATCGCGTCCAAAAACATGTGTGAAAATCATGTACAAAACCATAAGTGGGTCTGCCCAACTTAACATAGGGTCCAAAACCAAAATATTCCTGGGCGTTGCCCCGAACCCCATAAAGTGGGGTTACGGGTGCCCTTCAAACCCCCTATTGACTACGTGGAAAGAATATAACACAACCCAACATGATCTCCTCAGGAATGCTAGAGTTCCAAGTTCGAGTGTGCAAATGAGCTCTAGAAGCATTGATTAAATAGATTTGGGTGAATTAGGGTCTATGATTTGCATGCTTAAAATCAAGGAAAATGTGACACTTGGTGGAAGTTTTTGAAAATAATGCAAGTGTCTCCTTCGAGATACTAAAAATAGATCCCAATTTTTAGGGATTTCTTTTTTTCTATGGAAACTTGCCATGTACACTATCAAGGAAGACTACGTAGTTCTAGGGAACTAGGAAAATTTCTAACTTAGTGCATTGCGCAGTTCTTGAGCTTAGTGAGGGTTGCGCAGATTCTGGGCTTAGTGTTGGGCTATCTCCCATGACTGTCCAGTTCTAGAGCACAACATTGACTACCAATCAGGACTGTGTGATTCCTATCATAAAGGATATTTGTCATCTAGGATTGTGCAGTTTCTGGAGGCAAGCCTAGAACTTCTCTAAGATCAAGTTGGGAGATCAACTTGTGATTTAGAAGAATCAGCTAAGTGAGGAAACACAAGCGAAAATGAAAATATAAGTCTCAGTCAAAGAATGAATACTTAGATAAGAAGGGGTTCTAAAATCAAAGCATAGGAAAAATTTTGGAGGGCGGTTGTAGCTGCTACAACAGGTTGTTTTAGGCACCTCGACCTTCATCCAATAGTCTTGCCCCTCAGAATAATGAACTTCAGCCTTCAATCTACACTCTAGAACCTCGACTTCCATTACAGTTACAAGAATAAGCTGGTACTTCATCTCATAACCTTAGCCTAAACAATAATCCATTACTGTAGAGGCCTCGTCCTTCTAGTTTAGGGCAGCGAGTGAAATTTTCAAGAGTCTATGTCTCTCAAACTTATTCCTAATAGCAGAAAATGTATTACCTATGTTTTTGATATTTGTATTGATTGAAGGAAGTGTCAAAAGAAGCTATAGGGCTCAGACCAGATTACAGGTATGTTGGAGGAGAAAAAGAACCTTGGCATCCATTTGTTACAAGATTGTGCTTTAAGTTTCGGATCTATATAATAAGGGTTTGAGGTAGCGAGACAATTTTGTTTGGAAAAACTACTAGTTTTACAAGGATCATTAATGATTGGAAGTGGCTTATTGATTGTGTTCTCATATACAATAGTGACACTTGTAAAGTATTTTACTTGACACAATTAACAACCATGATGACATGGCTATGACTCGTGGCCTAATATGAATAGTGAGTACTAAAGGAATTTTTCAAGGTAGCGTGTAAAGTTGTTTGAAGTGTGAGGATTCAAAGTATTTTTCTGTATTGGTTATCTCTACAGTTGTAAAGTACAGGTTATCTTTGTCAGCATATTTTTCCCGATTTCAAGTATCTCTCCAACCAATAATAGTGAAGTTCTTGTTAGCAGCAGTGTTAAGAAGTAGTTAGGATTGTCCTATGATAGTATAGTAGTTGCATCATCAAGGGAAACATTACTACAAGAAATTTGAAATTTTTCAACAAGGATATAACAGTGGTTTGATCTTGATTCCTATATACAAGGCAGTCATGCGCATACAATGACCTTGTAAAGGAAATTGACATGAATCTCTTATACAATAGTGATGAATAGATGTTGTGTGTTTTGATTTGATAATTTGGTGTTTTGATTTGAATTGTGTAACTACCCATCCCACATTTACCCACTTTTACAAGCTCTCGAGCGTAAACATGAGTTGAGTGTCAATATGATATCACCTTACCTCCAAGTTCCAGTTATGGAAGTGGAGCATACAAAGTGGAAGTAAATTGGCATCCCTAGAGACTACAGATCCCTCGGGAGCCTACCAACCACCCCAAGTGATCAATCCTTGAGCTCGAACTCTTTTTTTCTAGTTTTACTACTCAACCTCGCCCTTCACACATTATGCATGTAGTTATGAAGCTCCAACTGTACCGATAAGCCTGCTTGCATGTGGTTATGAACGAAACTCCTCAATTCATAGCATGCGGTCATTAGATCCATGCCACTTTTTTAGGCTAGCCTCCAAACCACTACCCAGAACTTCTTGTAACTTTCCAAAATCATGACAATAATGATGAAAATTCTAAATAATAAAAGTTTGAGCAAGATCATGACCTATGCATGACTAATGCAAGATAGAATTTTTGTCAAACTCATGAAAAACGTATAAGTTGCGAGTTGTGAATGCATATATGATCATAAAGTTTTGAACTTCATTTGAGAATCACCAAGAAGCCTCTATGCCCTCTTTAGATAGCTGAAACAACACTTGTTAGCTCATGCATTCATAAAACATCCAGTAACTTATCAAAACATGAACAAGAGCCATAACTAGAGCACATCATAAAATCAGACATATAACCAGCATATAACCATAATATAAACTATGACAAATCAGTCATATGATCACCATAATAACCAGTACAAGTGCTCATAGATCACAATAGGAAATTATATCATATTAACATATGAAAATTCCAACCAAGTGAGGGACTTCCACGTACCACCTGACCATAGATTGGGTTGAACCAAATCTCTCTTTCAGCCAATCACCCCCATTCCATATTCGAAACATGAATGTGGGATCATAAGAGTTAAACCAAAATAAAACCAAGCAGGCTTCCAGAGGCCAAACCACCCCAACCCTCAAGCATAGTGATCTCACCTATATCATCAAGAAATCTATAACATCAACCAAATTGTGGTTAATACCCAAGTTGTCCAGGGCTCCAAGAACTAGTAACTCAACCCACAACCTTTGGGGAACCTAAGTTGTTTCAGGGCTCCAAAACATTTGTCCCAACCCATAGGCCCTATGGACTAGTAAATCGACCCTCAACCTCCAACGAACCCAAGTTTTTTCAAGACTCTAGATAATTTTTTCCAACCCATAGCCATAGAAAACTTGAGAACCAATCATAAAATCCAAATGGGGAACCCACTACATCATGGCTATCTAATAAATGGCAAGGAGAGGTTGTAACCACTATCAATCCAGGAAAATATCCATGCCATTAATATTCCATAACGAAGGAACCATTTGCATATACCATGCATCCAAAGACTAGCAAGGAGATCACACATGCAACCTATTACTTGCAAAGTAAGTCTATAATATCCTTTGATCCAACTGTCTCCTTGTGCTTCCTTGCTTTCTTCCTCCAAATATAAGTGAATCCTAGAGTGCTCCAAGAATGCTCTAAGTGTGCAAGAGTATGAGATAATGAAAGCATGGAAGGAGTGAACCAAACTGAATGCTCTAAGTGTGCAAGAGTATGAGATAATGAAAGCATGGAAGGAGTGAACCAAACTAAACTGACAAAATCTAGAACTAAAAAAAGTTGTGAATTGATTATCTAATGCTTTTTTATTATTGATCTCTCCATTTTCTTCATTTTCCTTCTTTTTTCCTCTAATTTCCCTTGCATGCAAATTTGTGTCTCTTCACCTTCCTTTTCTCCTATTTTCATAATTAAATTCCAATTATTGCCTCTTTGTCTTTGCCAATGCCTTTTCCAATTTCCATGGTCATAAATAAACCACAAGTGATGCCCACTATAATGATTTCCTACCATTCAACTTGGAATATGTCCATGACCTTGGTCTCATTTTATTTACATAGAAAATCAACCAAGGGTTGTTACAAATTGGTAAGACAATTACAATGGTCCTATGCATGACTAAATAGTGAGACAAGGACAACATTGTATGGAAATCTGGAAGTTGCTTCATGGCATATCTGAGCATCTAGAAGACGTATGCTAGTAACCTTCCTTGGGAAAAGTTTGACAATTAAAATAAGTTCATAGGATGATCTATGGCATCTTGGATTGATTCATCATCACATATTACTTCCTGGTACTTGCAACAACACAAGCATCTTGGAATAGTGGTTTGGACAGACTGCCTCATAAGGCTTTGATCACACATTCATTCGTGAGCAATGCAATATTGTGATATTGACCACTATCATGTTGATTACTTATTGCAGCAGCAATGACAACTTATTGTGCAAGGGTCAGCGGATGTAAGAGCATCGATAGATAGGGTTTAATGTGTCATTTATGTAGTGCCTTGATTTGGCATTGTATTTGAGTAGATGTCAACTTGGTGAACAATTTTTGAAGTATAGTAATCAGTCAAAGAAATGTTGAGCAATGTGTCTGCTAGACTTGTTAAGTTATATCCATATCAAGCAGAGAAAAAAAATCTCCTTTACAATTCTCTTATATTGGTTCATATCACAGGGGAAGCTAGTGTGAAATTAGTGAAACATGGTACGTCAACACTTTAGGGTGGCGGGGTGGAGCAAGGTAGTTGATTGGAGTAACCTTCAAGTTGAAGCATAAAAACACTTTAGTGGGGTAGGGTGGTGCTAGGGAAGGTTTTAGCCTGCACAATAAATTGGAGCATCCATCCAGTTGTATTTGGTGCACATAATGTTGAAGCATCCATCAGGTTGGAGCTTGAGATCTAGGGCTTTGCAGCATTCTCCCAGTTGCAATTGGTAAAGAGGGTGTTGGAGCATCCTACAGGTTGGAGCCTCCTTTAGTTGGAGCTGAAAAATTAGATATAAGATTCATTTATATATGCTTTATATTTAATGGATCCTTACTCTAATTTCATCTCAGCCATACTACAACAAATTGTGTAGATCCAGAAGTCTTCCTACCTCGCCCTAGTTCAAATTTCTCTATTGATTGTGATTTTTTACTGAAATATTATTTTGACTCCATGCCCAATGGAATCTCTCTTTCACCTTGTAGCCACAATTTAAAAAAAAGATCACTCTAATTATCATAACCAGCCTAAAACCAAAATCCCTTCAGTCATTCAATTTCTTGACATAAGAACATAGCGATAAAACCCTCTCCAAGGCTAGGTGGGCTGGACCTTAGCCTAAAAGTGGCTTGTGGTTACCTCTGGGATTTCTCTCCTCAACTTGGAGAAATTTACGGAGTGCTAACATAGTGGCGTTGTTGCCAAGGAATGAAAGGTTTCATCTTCTCCAAGAAAAATCATCAAATTTTCAGATTTGGTTGTTGATGGTGGACATCAATCAGGCATATGAAGGTTGAACCATTCACCTAACGATTCCAATCAAATTTCAACCTGATCCAAAGACTCTGCTGATAGTAGGGTCTAGAAATCAGTTTTTCACTAGAAACTCTATTGGTTCAATATGGATCATAGTTCTGCAAGGTATGCTCCAATGCATCGCGTTCATATTCCAGGATTTCCAAATCTCATGTCTTGTGTAGATTGGAAAACTTATTTGCCAAAATTCATAGATCAAAAGGAGATGATATTTCTCTTCATTTGGTCAAGTTTCACATGCATGTGCATAGACATAAGGTTTAATTTCGTGAAGACTGTCTAATGAAGATGTTTGTTACACAGCAATTTGTCACCGTCCCTGTTACCCCTCTCCTGCATCTTGGAGGACTCATTCTGGGACCTACGAGAAGTGACATGACCTACAAACACTTGCATTACATTCCCCTGAACTTGAACTTCATTTCCCTGAAGACATCTCTTGCTAAAAACCCATAAAAATAGCCCTTTTTCCATTGGCGCGGTTCCACAGTGCAGCACTCACGCCAATGGGGGAAATCCTCCAAAGAGGGCGCGCCAGTTGGCGCTCTATCATAGAGTCGCACTTGCGCCAACCATAATGAGTGGTGTTTTTAAACAAACCAACAGCGGAAGATTCATCCTAACAAACTCCTAGACTGAATCTATCTTGAGTTGGGTGGTTTGGCTTCGGATCTCCATAAAGGGGAAGTGGTTTGCCACCTCTCATGGAAGCTTCTTTAGTGATAAAGCCAATCCCATGAATATTGTGGATGATCCAAACTCCCCCTCCTCCATCTATAAAAGCTTGTCCATTTTCCTTAGGCAAGCTAGTTCCAGAGTTCCAGAGATTGAGAATTGTCAAGTTACCAAGTGCTTCATGCTGCAAGTGCCTTCTCCATTCCCATAAGGCCAAATCTAAGTAAGGAGATTCTTCTCAAATAACCAAGGAGAGAGAGGCTTGTTCCCATTCCCAACAAGCTTTGCAAGACATGTGCTGCTGATCACCCAGCC
>APFE031224671.1:14022-25513 GCA_000404065.3 Pinus taeda | reverse complement strand
TCCCAACAAGCTTTGCAAGACATGTGCTGCTGATCACCCAGCCAAAGGAGGATTTGACGTCAGAACTATGGTTGTATTCTTCTTTGTTTATCATTAATAGACTACTATTATTATGGTTCCACTCTTATTGTTCTTTGTAATGATGATGAGTTATATCCTATCTGACTAATATATAGTTGCATCTATTAGATTTTATTCTTGTGTTTGTGTCGTTCTTTGTATGTGCAGGTGTCCATTCACAGAGATCGTGGGGATCGTGATCTGCCAGAGCAAAGGAACGGGAGCATCAACTCTCCTACTAGCACTAGCGTTGGAATCCAGGTAGGCCCTCATCATTGGTCTTTAATTTGCAATTAGGAACTTGTGTGGTAGCGTTGTATGATTGTTGCTAGACCCCGTCTGGGCTAGTAGGGATCGCCTATGTCCGCAAAGGGGATTTACCTCCACAACAATGTTCATGACTACCTTGGAGGAAAAAGCAAGATATTGGTATGAAGGTTTGCCATTGCTAGTATTTATTCTCTTAAAGATTTTCATTCAACATATTTTGAAAAATACAGAGAATTTCATCCTTCTTTGTCTTTCGTTGAGAATTGTTGTGAACACTTTGAGGGTTTTATCCAAAATATGGAAAATACATATGATGAGGAAGAATTCATGGATGAAGAGATTATGGAAGCTTTGAACGAGAAACCTTTCCATTTCCAAGAAGAAATGGTGGCGGATATATTGGATGAAAGGAATATTAAGCAGGATTTAAATGATGACAGTCAAGATCTATTTTCTGAAATTGATGAAAATTTGCAGTAGGCTTGTAAGTCTTTGTATGATCAAAGGTATGAAGATAGCCATTCAGTTGTTTTTTTTCAGATTGTTCTTTTTTTGGGTTTTTATTTCAAGACCAGGTTTATGAAGACTAAGATGAGGTTTCTGATGAAATGCATGCACATTCATCACTCATATGTCTCTCTATTGAAAATGGCAACAAGAAATGCTAAAAATAGAAGTGCTAAAAATAGCACTGCTATAAATAGCATCTTGGGTACCAGTGCTGGATTGAGCAACAAGGAATGAAAAATGGAAGTTCTAAAAATAGCATTGTTATTTTTAGCAATTCGGGATGGATTCCATGTTTAGTCAGTCCCTAGACTAAAATAGGAAGTAAAATTCAAATTTGAACTTAATAAATTAATTCACCAAGAGTTAATTAGTTGTGAAAAATCAAACATGAAGTCTATGTGACGACATGTAATAGTTTCTCCATTAATTGAGGAATTTATCCATCAATTAAAGAGATAAGGATGAGTTCTATATTGAGTAGTAATTAGTTGGCTCAGTTAAATGATTCAAGTCCAGTTATATTTGATTTAAACATATTGTTTAAATTAAGTAAGTTCAGTTAGTTAATGCATGCTAGCATATAACTGATGTTCTTCAGATAACAAAATATTCTCTCATGAATAACTCATGCATGTCAGCTTAGACAGAGACCCAGTTGAGACCAGAGAAGGGACAATATACTATCAGTTGGATGAATATTTTTCTTATAAGGGAAGCTCATCCATGATGAGGATTTACTCCTTCAAGACTGTGTAGTTGGATCAGAGGTTAGTGAGTGTGTGAAGAGGCCAATTCACACAAGTAGCTGCACTGGAACCCAATCAAAATTGCATAAAGAAATAGGAGGCTTGGAAGGAAAACCAAAGGTTAGATAGAAGCCTTGGACTGTCTATGAGCAGCAGAGGTATTGCAGAGAGAGCGAGATAGATTTTGAGTTGATTCTTTTTGTAATAATGGCTATATTTCCACTTGTATGATAATACAGAGTTGGGGTTTTTGACTGAGGCTTTCCTGTGATTATTTCTTCTGTGTTATGTGTGATTGATTCATTCTTATCAGTTATATGTGTTCTTGTTGATGTTTCTCATGTTCAATTAAGCTTCTGCTAAATTGGTTGTAGAAGTAGATCAAATATTTTGCTTTAGTCTATTGTATTATCAGGTGCTCTATAGGTGGGAATTTCTACATGGTACCAGAGCATAGGTGATCAAGGGAAGAATAGTATACAAGAAGGGAAAAGTTGAAGTTTGTGATTCCTGAATATAGGAATTGAGTTCTTATCACATCTCTATTGCACCTATGGTGTTCAATGGTTTGAGACTTGAATATGCCCTTCATGGTAGTTTGAATTATATAGCCTACTAGAGGATAACGGTCTAAAGGACTTCATTGATCAAGAAGTCCCCAAGCCGACTGGTGCTATAAATTGGCTAAATGGAAGAAACATGTGGCTAGAGCAAGGAGAATCCTTCTGGAGGGAGTTTGAGATCACATAGTCTCGAGTCTCCATGGGAAGGAGACACCGTTTTCAATGTGGAAAACATTGAAAGATCTATATCAGAATAGTAGTGATCAGAGGAAGCTTGCACTGAAAGACAAGATTCAGAAGATCAAGTGTGAAAAGGGTGACACAATCTCTACGTATCTGAACAAGCTCACCACATGCAGGGATGAGCTTGGAAGTGTAGGGATCGTGACAGCTGATGATGACATAGTGAGTCTTGCACTCCTCGGTCTTCCTAAGAGCTGGCATAGCTACCAGGACTTGATTAATGGAAGAGAGAAACTGCCAGATTGGGAACGACTTTGGTCGGACCTAATGCAGGAGGAGATAAGGCGAAGCACCAGGGATGGATCTTCATCAAAACAAGAGGATGAAGAAAACTGTGCCTTAGCGAGTAAGGTGAAGAAGGGGAAGGAGAAGGTTTCTCACTCCGAATCCAGTTCTTCCCATGGTGGGAAGAAGTTTGACAAATCAAAAGTGCAATGCTTTCGTTGTCATGAGGTGGGCCATTTTATGACAAATTATCCACTAAGGAAATCCAAGAAGGGATCCATGGAAGGATTAGAAGGTGAGGCACTGGCCTCACAGTTCAAGTTGGATTTCACATTGTTCGCATGCATGGTTTCTTCCATGGTGGGAAGTGGTTGGTTTCTTGACAGTAGAGCTTCTTTCCACATGATCGGCGACAAGAGTTTGTTCAGTACTTTGGAGGAGAAAGATCTCCAGATACTCATAGCGATGGGTAATGATGAAAAGTATAGTGTCTCATGTGTAGGCATGGTTATTTTTCAAAGGGAGCATGGAGCTCACCTTACCTTGACCAATGTCAAGTATGTACTCTGACTGAAGAGAAACTTGGTGTCGATCGTGATGCTGGAAGATAGAAGTTATGATGTAGTCTTTAGTAAGGGAAATGTTTTCCTTAGACACATCATCACTAGATAGGTGAAGCATATTGGTTCACAGGTCAAGAACTTATATGCTCTTGAGGTTCAAGATGCATGCAAAGCCTTGAGCAGCAAGGCAACTGATGGAGACTTGGTGGTTGAGACAGAGAGTACATTACCTCTCAACATGCAGCGCCAAAAGAAGTCTCAAACAATTGTGGAGGAGCCACGATTGGTGCAGCAGCTTCAGGAGGTTGTGGAGTAGCCACAACAAGGGAAGTTGAGAGGAGATCAATTAGAGACATCTACTCATGAAAATACCTCCAGTAGGGGGAAATTTTGAGCCAGGTGGGTAGAGGGATCACATGCATCCATACCTCCAGGTAGGAGGTGGGGCGATGTGGAGTGATCATCCCAAGAACACTGGAACAGGGGCAGGATCCTTGAGGTACCCAACCTCTTTGATTCGACTTTGCTATAGCAGCCCCGACGAGGAGTAGCAGAACTACCTGAGTGGGTAGAGACAGATGTGGATGGAGCGGCAGAGAGAGCTACAGTGCAGGAGTCCCAAGACAGTGTAGAGCCAGCAGGCTGCAACAATGTGAGAGGCATAGGAGTTTTGCACCAATGCAGGATGGCACAGAGAGGTGTGCAACGGTGCGAGATGCATGGAGTGTTGCAGTAGCTCAGAGGTCATAGAGGGAGCACTTGTCAGTAGTAGGTAGAGATTCAACATCAGAGCATGTTTCTAGCCCAACAGAGAGGTTAGTTGGGAATTTTTTTTGTTTCTAGAGTTGTTGGAGCAACCACACTTAGTAGAAGTGTTGCATGCAAAACATTCCAAAGGTACAGGATTGTGTTCGAATTGAATTCCTTTCTTGTTGAGAGGGAGTGTTGAAAATGGCAACAAGAAATGCTAAAAATAGAAGTGATAAAAATAGCACTACTATAAATAGCAGTTTGGGTACCAGTGCTGAATTGAGCAACAAGGAATGAAAAATGGAAGCGCTAAAAATAGCATTGCTATTTTTAGCAGTTCGGGATGGATTCCAATTTTAGTCAGTCCCTAGACTAAAATAGGAAGTAAAATTCGACTTTGAACTTAACAGCTGTTTGAGAATAAATTAATTAATTCACCATGAGTTAATTAGTTGTGAAAAATCAAACATGAAGTCTATGTGAGGACATGCAACAGTTTCTCCATTAATTGAGGAATTTATCCATCAGTTAAAGAGATAAGGATGATTTCTATATTGAGTAGTAATTAGTTGGCTCAGTTAACTAATTCAAGTCCAATTATATTTGATTTAAACAGTTTGTTTAAATTAAGTAAGTTCAGTTAGTTAATGCATGCTAGCATATAACTAATGTTCTTTAGATAACTGAATATTCTCTCATGAATAATTCATGCATGTCAGTTCAGATAGAGGACCTAGTTGAGATTAGAGAAGGGACAATGTACTATCAGTTGGATGAATATCTTCTTATAAAGGAAGCTCATCCATGATGAGAATTTATCTCCTTCAGGATTGCGTAGTTGGATCAAAGGTTAGTGAGTGTGTGAAGGGACCAATTCACACCAGTGGCTGCAATGGACCCCAATCAAAATTGCGCAAAGAAATAGGAGGCTTGGAGGGCAAGCCAGAGGTTAGATAGAGGCCTTTGAATTTCTATGAGTAGCAGAGGTATTGTAGAGAGAGCGGGATAGATTTTGAGTTGATTCTTTTTGTAATAATGGTTATATTTCCACTTGTATGATAATATAGAGTTCGGGTTTTAGGCTGAGGCTTTCCCCTAGTTATTTTTTCTGTGTTATGTGTGATTGATTCCTTCTTGTCAGTTATATGTGTTCTTATTGATGTTGCTCATGTTCAATTAAGCTTCCGCTAAATTGGTTGTAGAAGTAGATCAAGTATTTTGCTTTAGTCTATTACATTATCAGGTGATCTACAGGTGGGAATTTCTACACTCTCTAGCTCATCCATTTTCTAAAGCGTTATTTCAAGAGAAGATTTGTGTAAATTAGAATTTCAAATTCACATGTGTGAAAGTTTCAGACAATGTGACTATGAAAGAAAATAATTAGCGAACATTGCAAGCAGATAATGAAGAAGAGTAGGTCGTTTAAACCTCGTGGATGTAGAAACTTTTGTTATTCAAGATGTGGTTGCCTCATTTGAGGATTTGAAAGAACATACAAGCCTTATCTCTCATCTGGATGATATGAAAGAACAAATTGTTGCATTGCAATTTGAGAAGGATCAACCGAATCAAGGACTTCATGATCGCCAAGACCCTTTTTCCAATCTATTGTAGTCATCAAGGAATATGGATTTTTTTGTATTGATGGATTATGGTTATCAGTCTCAGTTACAGTTTGAGTTACCATTTTCTGAATTTTTCTTTATGCCTAGTGGAGATGAATACAAGCATCAATCAAGTGGTCATTTTCTTGATTGGTTACAATGGAAGGATCATTACACATGATTGTATATTTATCTTCAACGAGTGTGGATAGCTATCATCAAAATTTGAATCCCAAGGAGAAGTCCTTAAGGCTTTGGTGATTTTTTGTCAATTTCCTTTATAATCTTTGAGCTTTGTAATAAATATAATCAGTTTTCAATCAGTTTGAGTCAGTTTGAGTCAGTTTGAAGTTCAGTCAAGGAGTCAATAACCCCAATGGTTAAGGCTATCAGTCTGCAGTGTTCTTGGAACCTCACTAGGAGGTTTCCATCCCCATTGGAGCCAATGTTAGGGTCCTATAGTCTAGGAATCAAAATGTTTGCCTCTCTTACTATTTCATTTTGGAAGTATGTTTGTCAATTTTAGCCTATGAGTCACTTTGTGTCATAGTCTAAAGAGTCCCTTGTCTAAAAAGGTTAAAATATTTGTAAAGGTTTAATATTCCATGAGGGGTCATTAATAGAGTGGAAGGGGTCATGTCATGGGTCTGTTAGTGGTTTATATCTCTCATACCTCCATGATTTCAAATTTCATCATCATGACATGAGAGGGCTTTAGGCAGCTTTAAAATTCAAAATTGTTTGAAATTTCTCTCATTTTATCTCATCCAAAGTCTGGTTTGATCTCTAGAGCAAGTTGAAAGTGAAATACATCATTGAGAAAGCTGAAGGAGAGGTTGTAGGTTGAGTTCAAACAGTTGTTTCCGACCAAATGGAGCTGGATTTTGGAAAAATGAAATTTTTTTTTCCAAGCATGGGCCTAGTAACGAAAACCTCCTTCATTTTATGCACATGTGTCATATATTGGAAGAGTCAGATGCTTATTTACAGTATTTTTCAAGTTTTGGCTTTTCCTATTTTAGTTATCATGTTTGGGTGCAGATTGTGAAAAGATGGAGAATAATATTTGGAAACTGAGAGAGGTTTCTCTCAAGGACACCCTCATCTACAAAAAAAATCCTTTGGTTTTGTAAAATTTGTTAGGATTCGAGATATATGAGCACGTATTTGAACCTTATTTTTCCATAAATTTGGTCCCCTCTCCTGCGTAAGTTTATCAAGCATGGTTATTTTCCTAAATTTGTATTTTGGGACATTCTAGAAGTGATTTTTCTAGTTGAATAAGGGTGAATAAGTTTGTTTAGTTGAGTTTTCAGACATGATGTTTCTAAACTATTTTAAGTTTTAAATCATTGATGTTTCTAAATTGTGATAACCTCCATATGGTAGTTCCTGCTTTTCTGCAGATGCATTGCATCTAGGCTATTCTACTTTTGTGAAGTGAATTCGACCACATAGAGTGGTAACTTCAAATTCTTTATTGTAGTTAACAATGTAAAGACATGTAAAAAGGAATTCAGGAGTAAAAAGAGAAAACTTTGTAAACATTGGGGAAAGTTTTAAAGCAGTGACCAATACATCAACACAGGGATTGTTTTGTTCCAAAATTCTTGTGTTGGGCATAATGGTGATGTGCCTCTCTTTGTGATATTTCTTCCATTGTAGTTTTCACATGTACCTTTTCTTCTTAATTGTTTGAAAGAAAATTATGTTACAGATTTTACATTGGTAACCTGCTCATGCTTGTCAAACAATTTCAGTGTTTTCTTCTAAAGTTAGATATAAGATTCATTTATACATGTTTTATATTTAATGGATCCTTACTCTCATTTCATCTCAGTCATACTACAATAAATTTTGTAGATCTAGAAGTTTTCCTAACTTGCCCTAGTTCAATTTTTTTTGTTGATTGTGATTGGTTACTGAAATATTATTTTGACTCCATGCCCAATGGAATCTCTCTTTCAGCTTGTAGCCACAATTAAAAAAAAAAAAAAAAAATCACTCTGATTATCATAACCATCCTAAAACCCAAATCCCTTCAGTCATTCAATTTCTTAATAGAAGAACATAGCGAGAGATCCCTCTACAAGGCTAGGGGGGTTTGCCCTTAGGCTAAAAGTGGTTTGTGGTTACCTCTGGGATTTCTCTTCTCAACCTGTAGAAATTTATGGAGTGCTAACATGTGAGATAATTCCATATCTAAAGGTGGTTTTAAAAGCATTAATGGAGTCCCAAGAGCTTCAATATCTTAAAACTAATAAGCTTTGTTTATGCATAGATCATGAAGCAAGACAGCCTTCACAAGTTGTCATAAAGGGTGAGGGGATTGTAATGTTTTCCTTAAAAGGAAATAGCATAAAAGCATCTTATAAATGTGACCAGTAGAATGAAGGAGGAGCATATGAGTCAACATTAATTTTTGCAGAGAATGGGCAACCCTTTGAGACTTTCATAAGAACCATGGATAAAGAAAAGATCTAGAAATATACTGCATAGGGAAGACATGAGGCACCATTGTCTCATAAATGTCAAAATGGTGGATAGGTTGATCAAAGGGAGAATTAGAATAAGAAGGAAAATATAAGTCAAAGTGAAGACAAAAAGCGAAATTATGAAAGCACCCATAATGAAGAGAAATGGAAACATTCAAATATTTGATTGTCATAATATGAAAAGGATTTAAAAATTTTAGAGGATTGGTTAGATAGTCCCAGGAATGGAGAAAACTGCCTGGAAACTACATCTAGGGAATTGGAAGAAGTTGAGGTGTTTGAGGCATCCAAATCACGTTGTAATGTGGATGGAGAATAGATTGTTGAGAGTACAATTGTGGGCACGGAACAACAAACATTGTCAAAGGAAGAAGAGGAGGATGAGACAAATTTGTCTTGTAAGGAAGATGAGTAACTTTATATAAATCTCATGAGCTCCTTGGAGAGTTCAGATTAGCATAAGAGGACATTTGAAAAGGTACTAAACCATACTGAACATGGTTTTAAATCTAAATTTTCATGTATTATTGCAAGTTATTTTGTAGATGATGATGAACAATCATCTAAAATTGTCATGGAGAAGAAGGAGAAGAAATGTATTCCCAATGCATAAACAATCATAATTTCATTATCATAGATTATGAGGCAGCATTACCTCATAAACAAGGCCAATATGAAAATCATTCACTAGTGGACAACAAGATTTTTGACAGATAATTAACAATCCTATTGTTGTCAAGGATAAAGCGGAACTGGAAATTAAATTCATGGATTTTTTAAAGGTGTTGCAAATGCATAGTATCAATAGCTTGGTCCAGAAAAGGAACAAGTTAACCACTTCAAAATAAGAGTCATGGACACCAATTTAACAATACATGACCATGATAGACTTAATGTAAAAAGAATATACCAAAATGAGGAGAGTGATGACATCAAGCAATCCACCTTGGGAAGCGTATGAGTATTAAGGTCACCAAAGGGAGAGGCATCAACAACCAGTAAGGGACAACAACTGTAAAATTCAACAAAGGAGTAGCAACAACTTACCATGTGTGTACTAGCCAAAGGAAAATTTGGACATAAGGATTGGGGAAATAAGGAGATTGAACATGAAAACGTCTCGGAGGAGGCACATTGGAGGGAGAAGGAGAGTTTTCAATAGACTACAATTAACTAGGAAAAGTTACATCAACAAGAAAGGGAGATAAATTTGGAGTAAATTTTTGGATCCTAGCAAGTGGCGGATAGTAGAATCCGTGCAACAAGACCATAGAGTAAGAAGTCAAAAATATTTTGTGTGGGATCTTTGAGGGTTTGCACATTGAAATCACTTTACCATGAGGTTGAATTTTTCCCGCCTTGGGAGTTTGATGTAGGAGCACCCATCTCTAGGTAGCGTATTTTGACTAGACCCCAAAGGGGTCATGTAAATTTTCAAAGGGAAAGGGAAATTCCCTCAATTTGTAAATCTATATAAAATTAAAATTAGTATTTTGTTGTAATTCCATGTGTCATGATTGTAAGAGGTACCTAGACAATTAGTTTGTAAGATGTTTTATGCAAGATGTCATTATGCACAAGTGGGCATATGTAACAATGACAAGTGTCTAGATAAGGTAGGAGTTAGTTTTAGGAGTGGATAGGTGTCCATTCTCTCTAAGTCTGTTAGAAGATATTTTGTCTTGTGTAAATATATGGAAAGCCTAGAAGAGAAGGCAGAGGGAGTTCGGGTGGGGAGTCATTACTATCACTATATATATTTCTTTTGAATTTTTAATAGGGTTGATATGAATTAGGAAGACTCGAGCGAGTGAGCCATTTTATTATCTCTGTCAATATGTTTTCTTAGTCTTAATGAAATTTGGGTAGTTCCTTGTAAATGCATCTTTTAGGAGATAAAATAGTTTGTGTGTTTTGGTGTTCAAAATATATTTGAATGTATGGTAGAACCCACCTAAGGGGTTACATAAGCATATTTTAAGATTAATTAAATTACTGCAGGTATAGGAGTTATGAGGGGGAGAGTTTGAGCTTGTGGTGCTTAGACAAAGGGCCCAAATAAATTGATTGTAAATGTTTCATGTTCAAATGATATAGTTTAAATTATTTTCCAGTATGTATGGGTGAATGACCTTAGCTTTGTGCAGTGAAATTTCTCATTGTAACTCTATTGTAACACATCGCGTGTTGACTTGGGAAAGGACAAATAGCAGGAATAACTAGAGAAGAGCATACGTTGAATGTGTTATGGCAACCTGGGTGGTTCCTATTAGAGGTGTACAATGTTGTTTTATTTATGTGTGCTCACTATTGAATATGCAATTCCCTGTAAATTTGTTTGAAGAATTGCTTCGGTTTAAGTAGAGTGTAAGTTCCTAGGATTATTGCAAACTAGAATGGTACCTTACTCCCATAAACCATACAAATTCATCGATAGAAGAAAGTAGCTAAGCCACCAGATAGTGTCATGTTATTTGCTAACCAAAGTTCATCAAATTAAAGGGGACCATCAATTGAAATCTAGTGCAAAGCTGAGGATAGAGGTGTTCAGGTGAAACGTTAGTGAGGTTGAGTTGAGGATGGAGGCACTTCGTCCAGCCATTAGTTGGATAGTCATGTTTAGATGAGGATGGATACATTTGGGTCAAAAATTAGTTGACCAAGGCAGAGTCATGTGCAACAAGCAATGAAGGGGAACCAACTCCACCCAACCTCTGACTTTAGGGTAGGACCCAGTCTATCAGGCCTTCAAGCCTAGAGAAAAGCAAACAAAATGAGAAAAAGGAAAATCCCCGACTGACTGCTTGTCAAACCAAATAAAAAAAATCATGACAAATGATTGTAGTTGCAACTAGTTATTTAATTTTGGGTCAAAGACACAAATGGTTTCTCCCACTTCAGGTTTCTTGGAGCCTTATGTCTGACTTAGATTTGGTTATTTTCTTTAAGACCTGGGTATTAAACAAAATGAAACTGCCACATCAACTTCTGTTGCATCATGTCCACAAATAGAAGGTGGGATATAGCCAAAACTCAAGTTACTAAACACCCATGGAAGTCCCTATAGATTTTTTCTTTCTCCAAGAGACTACTGAGGCCCTCAACAACTAATAGAAATAATAATTGAGAGAAGGAGCACCCCTAGCAAAGACCCCTCGAAGCATGAAAGAAAGGTGATGCTACACCATTGATTAGCACAACAAAGGGGACCTTTTGTATACAACTCATGACCCATGTTATGAAATCAAGACTAAAACCCACATGAGTTAAAATTAGCCAGAGATAGATCGTGTTGGCCCGATCATAAGCCTTTGATAATTCAAGCTTGAACATTAGAGGAAATTTCAACCTAAAAGTGGCCTCCTAAGGAGAAATAATATAACAATAATTAAATTAATAAAATAAGAGTTATGAATATTGGAGGGAAAATAATAAAACTTCTTTTTTATTGTATTTATT
>APFE031224668.1:0-15508 GCA_000404065.3 Pinus taeda | reverse complement strand
CATTTCGCTTCATTTCGACCAAATTCCTTGTTTCACACATCGGGGCAAGTTTCACTCAAAAGATGTTTTAGAGAAGTCAAAGATGAATTTTGGAAAACTGAGAGAGGTTTTTGTCCATAACATGCCCACGAAGAGAAACCTCTTTCAATTTTTACACAGGTTTCATGATTTGAGGGAAATGTCAAAGATACCGGCGAGAACGAAGGTGCTCCAAGGACGGTTGGCCAAAACACAAAAACGAAGGAAAACGCCCGATCCACTCCAAATTTTGGCCAAAGCCTCTTTGGCTGAGAATGGTACTTGACTAGGGACTCCCAGCCCAAATTTCAAGAAATTTGGAGAAAATTTTGTCATTTGTGAATTTTTTGTGCTAATTACAGGTTTTGGCCATTTGAAACGTTGCGCTCCAAGCACGGTTGTTTTGAAGGACTGCTCGGAATTTTGAAAGCTTGGCATTTTTGGAAAGGGCATGCAAAGAGAAAAATTACCAATACTTGGGAGAAGCTTGATTTTGAGATTTGAGCCTCCAAAAGCTCAAAATACATCAAAACAATGACTTTCTGCCCACTTTTTGAGTTGCAGAAAGTGACCTTGGGAGAAATGGTTTTGAGGGGGCAAAACAACTCCAAATGCAGAAATTCCACTTGCGATGGAAAGTCGATAGACCATCAAGCTTTCCAATGCGCCATCTTGCACCTGATTTGGACCAGTGGAACCCACTCAAAAGTTGTTGCAAAGGGGCGCGACAGTGAGAGCCAGGGGGCGCGGCAGTGAGAGCCAACTTTGCCAAAATTGACCTTTTTTGGTCAAAAAACATTGTTTTGACTATGGTTGACCATTTTTACTTGTAGATGATGGATGAATGTAATATTTTCATGGCACCTTGATAGATTTTATCTCTCTTTACCCTTCTAGAAGCTTCCTTGATGTAAAAAGTGAATAATTAATGCATGAATCAGTTAGCTAAGTAATAGAGGCAAGTTGTTGAGTTGCCTATTATCTAGTGCTTAGTTTGGAATTAGTTCAAACTGCTCCTAGAAGGATGAGCTCGACCCCTAGAGGCAAGGGAAGAGGTTAGCTTGCCTATATGATGTATTCTCTCAATCATTTTGAGAGGTTGGAAGGTTGGACTCTTGTGGGAGAAAGTTTCATTGTATATTGTACATCTATCTTTGCAATTTAAAGAGGAAGAAGGCCAGGGTTTTGCAGACATCCTTGTGGATTCTTGTGGATTGTAGTGTTGATGGTGTGTTCTCTACATGTTCTTGTAATTTTGTTTATGTATTCTACATCTCTCTTTTGCTTCTATTTGGACAGATGAAGTGGTAAAGTTTGAATTCATGCTTTGACATGCTTAGCTTTTTAGTTTGTTCAAAATTTATGTTTTCTACTGTCTAGAGAGGATTCAAATGGTTGTTTGCCCTCTTTAGATCCTTCTCTATCATCCCTGATCATCCATCTCAGATTAAGGCATCAGCGCTCACTCCTACCTTGCCCCAAAGATCCCCCTGCAAAAACTGTGCTCAATCCCCGCACCCTGAATTGCATTCCCTCCAATTTCCACCAAAAAACCAAAAATCTTTAAATCAACCCCCCTTATCAATTTACTAGCCTAAAATCTTTATTCCTAATTGGTCAGCTTAGCATATTGAAAGATCTAACGAAATCTGACCCGAGAGAGCCTTCTCATACCTCGTAGGGCTAGCTACGAGGTGAAATGGTTTGATGTAGCCTTGAGAGTTTGTCTATCTTAGCCTAGGTGAATTCCAAGCGCTAACAGATTACATACATAGGAAACTTTTTTTTCTCAATAATTTTCTCACTTCCTCTCCTCAAGCCTCACAAGCAAAATACTCACCAAGTATATCTCATATGAAGGTCGATACAGTGTTGTTTATGGCTACCATTTTAGAATGTTTGAAGAATGAAGATTTGGGGTAGAAACACTAGCTCACCAAAGAGTTAGCATATCCTATTTCTTGATGCAGCCACTCATGGACTCTAGCAGCAAAGAAAGAAAGGAAATTCCCAACAGTTAGTTCACCATGGATTGATTAGGATCCTCATTAAGGATGCCCTCCAAAACCTCAAGATCCCTATAACATGGTCAGTCTTCAGATACTTACCAGCAGAGGATGACATCAAAACATTCATCTATGATGTTAGTCCTTCTGTCAGTGAGGAGGAGGAAAATCAAGAATAAGAAGATACTGTTAGCTTCCTATACCAATAGGTTTCATTTTTCATGATTGAATCGAGAAGTGCCAAATATGTTCATTCTTTTCATGCTGCAAAGGTTCCATATTTTGTAGAATTTCACTATGTATAGGTGGTTGACTCTTGCCACAGTTAATGAATAGCCAGACAGTCTAATCCTGGCTAGATCATGTTTGAATTTACTTGTCTTAGAATAGAGAATAAAGGTCTGTACAAATAGCTCAAGCTTGGTAGACAAGTAGTTAGGTAGAAAAGCAAAGGGTCTCAACAGCTTAATCTGAGCCCTCGAAGAGAAAAGGGTAGACTTAGATAGGAGGGCAGCTAAAAGAAAAGAGAGGAATCAGGGTTTGCTAGTTCAAATGCACCCAATGAGAATGAAGCGAAAATGTTAGGTATACTTGGCTGGGTAGGAAGTTTTGATGGTATAGAAGCAGGTTTATGAGCAATTTTCTCCTTTGGAACAAGTTTTCATCTCATTAAAATCATGAGGTACCATGGCAAGGTAAATGGAACATGACTAATTCCCCTCCCCATTTCTCTAAGAAACACTTACTAACATTTCCCCCAAGGACAATGAGATCTGCTCATTGTCCTTAGTCCACTTCATCTCATAGAAAAACTAAGTGAACATATGTTTTCACCTAGGCAAAACAAGCCACATTTCTTGTGTAAAAAGTCTTTATTCCATTTTGCCAAGTTTCCTAAACTTATAACTTGGTATCCTTTCATTCCCCCCATTCATACAAACCCATCCCACATAGTCATATTAGCCTACTAACAGTATTATATAGCTCCTATGTATATTCCCCTCCCTTACTATGTAAAAATACACAAAATCTCTAAAAAATCTAATACCCCGACCCTTGGCTAACTATAGCTATATTATAATTTTTTTTTAGGGAGTTATTTGTCCACCCAAGGCGAATAACAACCCTCCACGTGCCACATCGGGACTTGTTTAGACTTTGGCTAAATAAACAGCCTAAAACCCGCATTTTTACCCCAAAACCCATTTAACCCAAAGTCGGAAATACACCACAAACATTACAAAAGCCCGAAATATTAAAGCGGCCCCCCCGCAGATAACCCGCCGCCACCTTCATCACCCGCCAGCTGTCTGATCATCGTCGACAGATCCAATGACTGTCGGCGATATCGGAAGCCCTAACGTGCTGAACTTTAACGTCTGGGGGATAGGCGGTATTTCTGCCGTACCGAGGATGTGTGTCAGGCGCCCAGCGTGTTCGAAGCCCCCTCCCCCAATACCACTTTCCCCCAAAGGCTATGCGGGGAATACCACTTACCACCCCACTGGCTCCTTGTTGACATCATGCCCACGTCACTCGCCACGTCACCTGCCATGTCAGCGTCTGTACGCCGCTACACGACAAAACGACGTCATGCTGATGTCATAAAAAAAGGCGCACCGAACCCGCCAAAGTCAAAATTTCGGTTAGAAAGGGGTGAAAACATTGTTTTTAACCATTTGCATTTGTTCTCTGCACGCAACCTGTGCATGCGAAATTTACGTGCAAAAGAGCATTTTCACCATATAATTCTGCCACCCAACAGTTCTACTCCACAGCTCGGCCCCCTGGCTCACCTGGTCACTTGTAAATCGACCATTCTACCGAGAAACCAAGTATTTCACTATAAAATTGCCCACATCACCTATAATTTGAGGAAGAAACATTGTGTTGCTACCAAAAATACCCACCCTAACCTCTGTCTTGCCAAATTCCCCATAAATCCACACAGTGAGCTAAAATTGAGCTCGTTAGGCCCTACAAATTCTCCAAGAAACCCTGAAAGCTACCTTTTTCCCACAATTGTCACCCATTGTTCAAAAGAAGCCCATAAGTGTTGTTTCTCCAGCTAATTTCAATCCACAAAGCTAAATTAAAGCCAACAAACCAATTTCAACGGTGAAAATCCTGGAGAAATCCACAGAGCCATTGTTTTGCCTATTTTTGCTTACACAAAGCCGAAACTTTCCAATTTTAGAGGCAACAGAGTTTAGCCATGGAAGGTCCAGTAGCCTTGAATATCACTCCTCTTAATGCACCCCACAAGGAATTGGAACATTTACCCTTAGCTGATAAAGACTATCTAATCCAAGACCTAGTAGGCTACCAAAACCATCTGCAAGCAGTCTGTGAGCTCAGAAACAGTTACTTAAACCAAAATGATGTCTATGGCATATGGGAATCAAATCTACCCATATACTACCTCCCCTCTATGAGTATTTTCCCTGAGATAATTCACCTCTGCTGTGAGAACTATGAACCAACTAACAGGGCAGTTAAGACTCCATCTGGAACTAGCTTTTTTCATATTACTCCTGACTCCATAAACCAAATGCTGAACTTCAAACCAAACTACCTCTAGTTTCCTCTTACCATGAAATTCTTGCTAGATGAAGGTCCCAAACTCTCCAGCACAGAGATAACCAGAATTGTCCAAGTATTTATGAGAGCACATCGCTAGCCTAAGGAGCCACCTCCTTTCCACTATGCATCTTTCACTGAAGTGGGTAGATTAGTTGCTGATATGATATCTTTTGTTCTAGGGTTCAAGACAATTGAGCATATTGATGAAACCATATTGGTTATGATGTCTATATTTACCCCAGGGCAGCCCCCTGCTGTCAAATACAACTATGCCAAATTTATTTCCAACAAGATACATGACCAATTGCTGAGGCTAGACAGGGAGGGAATCTTTAAATATTCATCCTATATCTATCATTTGTTCTTATATTATCAGCCAGATATCTTCCAATTCCCCATCATAAAATTGGACCATACAGGGGAAAGGAGGTTTTTGATTTTTTGGACCCGAATCTTTCATGAAGTCCGCAACTCTCCCTACTCTTATTGTGAGTTTATTGATATGTTTGTATACCTAGTATCTTCTCTCCTGATGAGAAATCCTCCTCCTAGACTGACATATGATATGGAAAAGATACAACAGCTCTCCAAAAACTATAAAATAGGTGACTGGTACTTTTACCAGAATCACACTATTCTGAGGATATATGGTTGTGAGCTATGCCCCTACACGCTTCCCAGATATGTGCCAATGAGACTGTTTTCCTTGGAATATTTCAAGCAATTCATCAATTCAGATCTCAGTCACTTCCATAGCACAAATAAAAAGGCCCGATTGAAACTCAGAGACCCGTTAGGCCCCTACGTTATGAACAAAAAAGAGGGATGGAAGGATGCTGATCAAATATTGGGTCAAACACTCAGACTCAAGAGAAGATTTTGGCGGGTACCCTATGACCCAAATGGCTTTATCAATGCAAGAAGGGTAAAATATAGGCTAGCACCCTATGAACATTGCAGCATCCCTGACATAGAAAAGTTTGCCAACCAAGATGAGTGGATGGAGGGCACACTAGTTGAAGAGTTTACTGAGGAAGAGAAAATAGAACAAACTCTGAAAAATCTGGAAAAAACTCTTGAATTAGATTCTTTTGGGCAGGTGTCATTAAAAATACCACAACAAACCATGGAAAGCTCATCAACTGCTACAACTTCACAACAAGTTTCCTAGGAAAGGACTACACCAACAACCGGGACAACAAAGGGCAAGGAGTTAGTAGTTGCAGAGCAAGAAACAATGGAAGAACATCCAACTACCTCAAAAGAACATAGTCAAGGGCAAGCCCCTTCACTACAGGCACAAGCACCAGAAGTACCAGCACTGCAGACTCCTCTTCCTGAGGAGAGAAGTAAGAAAAGAGACCGAGCAGAGACCACACCTGCAAGTGGGTCAACAGAACAGCAAGAGGCCAAAAGGAAAAGGGTAGATCCTCTACCTGAAGAGGACATTGTGGAAGAAATCACTAAAAGCACAAGAGGAGAGAGGGAAATCAGCCAACAAACTTCCGCTAGCTCTCACAGACAAGAAGGGGAGAGGCAGGATGGAATGGAAGTCTCCTCATCAAGGTCACAAGCCAAGAAACGATCAGATTTCAAACAATCATTTATGAATATTAAGGCTCAAAATTTGTCATTAAGAGTTGAGTTGTATGATCAATTTCTCAAGATGACACCCTCCAAACAACAAAGACTAATGGCAGCTTATGACATCAAGGAGGAGAAAATGATCTTAAGTCCTTTCAAGCCCAAGGATCAACAATCACAGTCTGCAGCTGACTACATAAGGACCAGTCTAGAGGTCCTTGCCAAAGATATACACCCAATGGACCAAATATAATTCCACAAACAAATGGGTGAAATGGTCTATGCTACATTGGCAGACAAGGAAATGTTGGGCCACCAATTAAAAGAGTCATTGAGTAATACATCTGCTCAATTGGATTTGGATAAGATCTCTTCTCTAGCCAAAGACAACAGAATAAAGACTCTGGAAGAATAATTATTGAGTTGGTACATGATCCCAAGGATGCCAAGGGCATCAAAACATTGATAAAGAAGAAGGGGGAAGATATTGCTGCCCTTAGAAAGCAATTGAAGCTATTTGTCACCATGCATCCACAAACAACAGAACTAGCACAAGAAAAATCAGAAGAGGATGTAATGGATTTGTTAATGAGAATGAATCAAAGGCTAATGTAGACAGAGCAAGAGTTGGAGAAAGCATTGCAAGCTAAGAAGGGAGATTCGACCTCCCATCCACTTGAAACAACTCCAACAATTGTTTATGCTCCCCCCATAGACACAGCAGAAATCACTCCCACTGAGCCAACACCAACAACAAGTACAACAACTACAGATGCTACAGTAGCAGCAACAGCAGAGCCAGAGACCAGCATGAGGATGGAAGAAATGATGAAGGCAGTGAAAGAGCTAGAAGCTCAAATGTCAGAGCTCAAAGAGGCAAAATAAAGACTACCCAAGCTAGAGATGAGCTATGACAAGTCAAAAATAACAGTGGAAGAGAAGACTAGAGAGGGGAAGGCCTTGGAAAACAGGGTGAAATAATTGGAAAAGGATCTCACCTTGCATAAACCTCTGGCAGACATTAAAATGATTTTGTGGACCAATATTGGCTAGTCCATTACTGACCAATGGATATCAATTCAAATAATCTATGAAAAAATTGAATTGATAGAAAGGGAACAAGAGAAAATTCAAAGGGCCAAGGCATCATTGGGAAATATGCCTGAGCAGGCCAATAGGTTGATCCATTTTTTGAATACCCATACGAAAGAATAGCTAGCAGCTTTGGAGATCTCGGATAGGACAGACACCATTTTGACAGTGAAGAAGGTGCTAACAATGAGAAATTTTGTATAGACTTTGGAAAGGAAGTGCCAAGAGATGCAGATGGACATTAATGCCTTCAGAGAGAAATTCACAATCTTGCAGTAGAAGGGTTTACCCAGTTTACTGACAAGTAATAAAAAACTGTTATCACATCAACAGTATGCTCACAGGGTAAACATGTATGTAACAAATCAGATCATTGCATCATCCAGCACTTCAGAAGACACAGGACCTCCTTCCGGATAGAGTTTATATAACAAATTGGAAAATTTGTTTTATATAGAAGATGAAATAAATCACCTTTTTGAAGTAAAGCCTAACTTTTACAGGTATATTGAGGCTGATGAAACACTTGTGAAACTACAAAGACATTAGTTGCCTACAGAACAGTGGTGGCAGAGTATGCTGGAAGTTTTACCTAGGTAATTTGGATATTTCTACCTATGTACACTTGGTCAAATAGCAAGACACATGGTAGATATGAAGGAAGGAGCTCAAGCAAGGATCAGGAAAGATTAAAGATAAATCAAGAGTAGGTGAAAGGATCAGGACAACAATGCAGGAATGCAAATTAAAGACACAGCTACCAGCCGAATTCCTGGGTTGAAAAGTCAAAAATATCTTGTCAGTTAAAGCAACCAGCACAGCCACAATAACTCCTACCTTTATTTCTGCATTTATTCCTTTGTCAGAGTAGGTGAAGGAAGTTATTACTTCATATCTTATCCACAAGATATTTTGTAACCCACTTTTTGTATAAATAACCCCCCAAGGAATGTATTCGGGGTTGGTGATTCTCCTCTTGGACTGCGCTGTAACTCTGATATTTCTTAATACGAAGGTTGTTGAAATGCATGTTGTTGGACCTTCTGAATGTGGATTTGATGATTCTGGGCTCTGCTATAGAATTCCTGTGTCTTTCTTTGGCTCAATAAGTTATTCTAAACTGTGTTTCTGTGTTTTCTATGTTTGCAAATTTCATATATGTTTCATAATCTTAACAACAGGGAAAAAGAATAGCCTAGAACTTGTTTAAATACACTCTGTGTTCAATTCCTATTGTTAGTTATGTTTTCTTCAAAACTAGGATAAACAAAAATTCTTAGATGCTTTTGTTTCCACTAATTCTTTCACTTTGAAAATTGCCAAGGAATTCTTCACTGCTCCTTGAAAATATTCATGCACCTTCCCTCTGCCCCCGTGATAAAGGATTCTTGACTGCCCTTTACCCCCTGGCTTACATCCCATCAATTTCTAGCTTTCAATATTGTTCCAAAACTGATTATCTTGCTCCATAGTATTTCCCATCATCACATAAACACACTCAGCAGAACATCTTCATAGAATCCATTGCCCAATGGAATAAACTCTTTCATACTTGGATCCTAGCTCTATTTAAAATCACCATACAAACAAACTTAAAACAAAACTTTGCACATCATAACTAGCATAAAAACTTCAAAAAATAAAGTTAAATTATAAAGAGAGAGCCCTCTCTGGATGCAGTTTGGCTAGAAATTGCATCTAAAAGATTGGTTAGTGGTTACCTCGGCCATATTCCCTTTTATCAGAAGTTTTGGGGAACAAATTGAGTGTTAACATCATTGATGACTCCACTGGGGATTAAATGAATGTCTGTTACTACTGTCTAATCTCTAAAGCTACATATGGAGCCTGAAGTTAGCTAGGTAGCCTTTGAAACTGTCTTTTCTATGCAATCACAAGAGTAAATAAAAGCTACTTCAGTCTAACTCCAGTTTAGCTTTAGATTTTAAACTTTTGTTTCAAAATATTTGTTTGGCCATCCTTGTTTCAAACCTACCTGAAGGAAAGTCCAATTCCTCTTACATTTCAGGAGCTTCCTTCAAAGATATTGTCAAAACTTGTATTCTCCAAATATTCCCATAAAATAACCAAAATATACTTTAGAAGTTGGCTCCAAAGAAGAAAACTTGGTACACAAGGTCAAACCCAGACCCAAATCCTCTAGATATTTTTGACAATCCAAATGTGATTGATAAGAGCCTTAGGAAACTAGAAAATCAACAAAGTTCTGCTGATTCAAATCTTGAAATTCCCTAGCAGTAACCCATTCAAATTAAACCTACTACAACAAAATCTCAAGCCCTTCTTCCTATTGTTGTATCTTCTTCTAGTTCACCTTTATCACTCCAAAATCTCTTTCCACCCATCCATCCACAACACTTATCTCATCTCCTATCCCTGTGCATCCAGTTGTCCCACTTTTCCCTGCTAATATGGCAAATAGATATGCTCCCCTGCAGTTTCCTGCCAATCCAGGGGCTATGCCACAGGATTATCAGGGAAAAATTACCTACTTTGATGGTACTAGCACTTACACTGCTCAACAACATACCAAGAAGATGACAGACTATTTTGAAAACTATGAGATTGATGATGATGAGGTCAGGATGAAAATTTTTGTCCAGAGCTTAACTGGTGATGTAAGGACATGGTTTAAGTCACTCCCTGCAAATACAATAGCTAATCCAGATGCCCTTTATCAGACTTTCCTAAATAGGTTGGAAAATAAAAAGGACCCTTTACACATCTTAACAGAATATGAGAACTTAAAGAGAGGCCCATAGGAAAGTGTCCAGGATTATTGTGCCAGATTCAACAATACCTACCTTGCAATTCCAATAAATCTTAGACCCCCACCAGACTTAACATTGATAAAATTCCTTGATGGATTTGACTCAGATATGGCTTACCAGCTCAGGGAGAGAGCTCCTCCTAGCCTTGAAGATATGCAGAGCATAGTTGTGAGTGTTGAAGCCAATCTGATTTCTAAACGAAATCAAGCTAGGACAGAAAGAAGAACAACTTTCAAAGAGGAACCCTCTACCTTTAAACAAAAAATTGATTCAATCATTAAAGGCATGGACAGGCGGGGAGATAGAGTGGAAACTATTGAGAGGAAATCTTCATGGGAAAGCCAACCAAACAACAATGCAAGAAATCCAAACTTTAGAAAAAATCAAAACCCCAATGTAGGAAAAATTGGTCTAGACCAAAACATAAGGCCCCCCTTCCAAGAAACCTATGCAGAAGCTTCCACATCTAGTGAACCAACAGAGGACCCCCAAATTAACCTAATGGGTCTCAATAGTGGCCAACCAATTTTCCTAACTCAAGAAGACCAAGAGGCTCATACTCTTAGTCAGTGTCAAATGAAATCAGGGGAATCATTTGATTTTAAGCAAGGGTATGAAACAGCTGTGTATGAAGTCCACAAGCAATACAACTTGAGAAGTAGGAGAATAGACATCCCTGATGATCCCAAGCAAAAGACAATCAAGCAACCTACCAAAACTAAACTCAAGGAATCTCATATACCAATCATCCCTAAATCAACTTCCAATCCAAATATTCTAACAGTTGAAGATGTTTCAGACAAAGATAAATCAAAACAACACCCTACATCTGTTTCTCCACTCAGAGAGATTGTAGAGGAACCATTGGAAGATGGTGAGCAAGTAACTCTAGCTCATCATAACATTCCAATAAAAGAGGCATTTGTTGAAAACCTGGTGGAAAAACACAACCTTGCTGCCCAAAATGTAAAAATACAGACAAAAAAACCCTTCAATATGGAGGCTGAAATAAGTAAGTTAAAAGTATCCATCCTATTATTTGAATTAGCTAGGCATGAAGTTTTTAGAGAAAAAACCAGTAGATCATTACAAATTGAAAAAAACAAAGATTCAGTGAACATCCTTGATGATCAACCGTAACCTATATTCAGCCTTGAAGCAAATGGTAAAATAGTAGATGGAGGTGTCCCTCCCTTTTATCTGAGTTTAAACATTCATGACAAGGTGCTTCACAATGCAATGTTTGATTCACGAGCTTCACATAATCTGATTCCTAAATCTGTCATGGAAAAGTTGGACCTAGATATCACAAGGCCATACAAAGACCTATTTTCCTTTGATTCCAGTTAGGTCTGGTGTCTAGGCTTAATCAAGGATCTGTGTGTGTCATTAGTCCAATATCTAGCCAAGACAATTCTCATGGATGTGGTGGTAGCTGATATTCCACCCAAGTATGGAATGTTGTTATCTAGATCCTGGGGTGCCAAGCTACAAGGATATTTGCAACTAGACATGTCTTATGCCACTATCTCAGTTTTCGACCAGCCTAAAAGGCTATACCGAGAAACTTTGATGAAGTATGTGGTAAGTAGTCAAGAAAAACCCCAAAAGTTTCCCATTTATTCTATGCATTCAGAAATGGACTCTTTTATCTTATACAACACTAAGATTCAAACCCAAAATGATGTTAAAATGGTGGCTTTAAGTCAGGATGAATTCCTAGACAATGAATCCACAGTTCAGATTCAAGAAGTCTTAGAAAACAACAAATTGACAGTCACACATGAGGAATCTCATGAGACTAAAAATCCAACCATGGCTGCTGAGAAAATTGCAAAAGCTCCTAATACCAGTTCAAATCAAGAAAACCTATGGTATTTAGAGTTTGATGGATCTATTAATAATCTAGGAGCAGGGGTAGGGGTTTGGATACACAATGTGAAGGATGACCACGCTGAGGGACATGCATTTATATTGAATTTCAGGTGCACTAACAACATGGCCGAATATGAAGCCCTCCTCTTAGGGCTCAAAGTGATCAAAAGCCTAGGTGTAGCTCAAATATCAATTTTTGGAGACTCTGATCTCATCATTCAAAAAATAAAGGGAAACTTCATTACAAATGATCTTAGGCTGAGGTCATATAGAGCTGCTACAACGGAAATTTTTAACACCTTTCTTGAATCCCAATTGACCAAGATTCCAAGGAATCAAAATCTGCATGCTCATAGTCTAGCAACCTTTGCAAGCACTTGCAAATTTCCATTTAAGCCCGATCACTGATTCATTGCTAAAATAAAACACAGACCTGTTGTACCAGATAATGTCAAA
The DNA here is from genome assembly GCA_000404065.3 of Pinus taeda. Lineage (NCBI taxonomy): Eukaryota > Viridiplantae > Streptophyta > Pinopsida > Pinales > Pinaceae > Pinus > Pinus taeda. Next base: position 3,102 of record APFE031224668.1, on the reverse strand, counting down.
AAGTGGCAAGTGTTTGAAAATGACACACAAATCAACAATTTCCTGACTTTGAAAGAGGAGTTATCAAACACAAAAATGGATTCCAACACAATAGATGAAAGCAATCAAATAGACAAAATTGAAACACATATCTTTATTGAAGAAACAAACCAAATTCTACATCCCACCAAGTTCACTAAAACAAATTTACAGGTACTTCAAGAAAAGAAGGTGAGGATGCAATTGCAGCAGAATGTGAAGTCATTGAGTTGAAGGATAATTTTCTACCTACAGGCCTCACTCCTTTAGAGGACATTTTTGACTCAAATGACATCTCTAGGAAACCTAAAATGAAGCCATTAAACGCAGAAATTGAGGACTGTAATTTAGGAACTGCAGAAAATCCCAAAATGATAAAATTGTCCAAAGCCCTGCCTCCTGACCAAAAACTTAGGTATATTGAACTATTCAAAGAATTTCTAGATGTCTTTGCATGGAGTTATGAGGACCTAAAGTCTTATGATACTGCAGTCATCCAACACACCATACCTCTCAAAGAAAACCAAAAACCTTTAAAACAGAAACTTAGGAGGGTCAACCCTGTGCTGCTCCCTTTGATTGAGAAAGAAGTTAAGAGAATGTATGAAGCTAGAATTATATCTCCAACCAGATTCTCAGAATGGGTTTCAAATTTGGTGCCCACTAGAAAGAAGACAGGGGAGATAAGGCTGTGTGTTGATTTGAGAAATTTGAACAAAGTATCCTTAAAGGATAATTACCCTTTACCCAAAATGGATCACATTCTACAAAGGGTAGTGGGTGCTTCAAGGATATCACTGTTAGATGGATTCTCAGGATTCAATCAAATCCTAATGCACCCTGATGACCAAGATAAAACTACTTTCACAGAATCACAACCCCTTGGGGAACATTCAAATATGTGAAAATGCCTTTTGGACTCAAGAATGCAGGAGAAAATTTTCAAAGAGCCATGGATATTTCTTTTGCTAAAGAGATCCATGACTTTTTAGTCATTTACCTAGATGACCTTACATCTTTCTCCAAATCAGATCAAGAACACCTAGATCATCTCAGGCAAGTATTCTTAATTTGCATAAAATATGGTATATCATTAAATCCAAAGAAATCATTGTTTGGCCTAGAAGAAGGAAAATTATTGGGCCATATCATCTCTAAAGAAGGCATTAGAATCGATCCGGACAGAATACAAGCTATCTTGCAAGTCCCTCACCCTAGAAACATTAAAGAACTACAAGCCCTTTTGGGGAAGATCAACTTTCTAAGAAGATTCATATCAAATATGGCTGAGCTAATAAGATTGTTGAACAACATGCTCAAAAAATACTCCAAGGTTAAGTGGACAATAGAAACTCAGTAAGCCTTTGAAGAAATCAAAAAATCTTTGACTCAAACACTAGTCCTCACAAGCCCCAATTTTGACAAGGAATTTATCATATTCTCGTTTGCATCAGAACATACAATTGTTGCTATGTTGCTTCAAAAAGATGACCAGGGATGTGAAAAACCCATAGCCTTCTTCAGAAAAGCCCTTAGAGATGCTCCACTCAAATATCAAATCATGGAGAAACAAGCATATGCACTTGTAAAGGCCATTAAGGACTTTAGAGTTTACATTTTGTACTCTCATGTGATTGCCTATGTACCCAACACTGTTGTTAAAGACATCCTGACCCAAGAAGGAATTGAAGGAAAAAGGGGAAAATGGATAGCTACCATACTAGAATATGACATTGAAATTAAACAAACAAAACTGATAAAAGGACAAGGACTAGCTAAACTCATGACTGAAACTAACTTTCAAGCCCTTGACATAAATCAACTAGATAATGAGCAGGAGATGGTGACTCCACAGATCAATCAAGCCTTTTTACAATCACCTTGGTATGCTGACATATCTTATGTTTTATTAAACCTACAAGCTCCTCCAGGATTATCCAGAGCTAAGAAAATATTTTTGAAAATGAAAGCTTCCAAGTTCTACATTTTAGATCATGCTCTCTTTTGGAAAAACCATGAAGGTGTTTTATTGAATTGCCTAATCAAATAAGAAACTGACAAATTACTTAAATAATTTCATGCAGGGGATTGTGGTGGACATTTGTATTGGAAATCAACTGCTGATAAAATCCTAAGGGCTGGATTTTATTGGCCCACCCTATTTGCTGATGTGAAAAAATATGTAACTTCTTTCCACAAATGCCAAATTTTTGAAGGCAAGAAAAAGTTGCTACCTCTACCCCTCAGGCCCATTTCCACTAAAAAACCATTTCAACAATGGGGTTTAGACTTCATTGGGGAAATCCACCCTTCATCCTTTGGCCAGCAAAAATGGATTTTAACTGCTACAGGCTATTTTACCAAGTGGATAGAGGCCATCCCTTGTAGACAAGCCAATGACTCAGTAATCATGCAATTCCTTGAGACCAACATCTTGTCTAGGTTTGGCTGCCTGGAGAAAATTATTACAGACAATGCTGCTGCCTTTAATTCTAAAAGAATGATTAATTTCTGTCACAAATACCACATTACATTGGGCCATTCTGTAGCCTATTACCCTCAAGGTAATGTTCTGGCTGAATCCTCCAACAAGAGTTTGATCAACTTCATTAAGAAAGTTTTGGAGGAGAACAAGAAAAATTGGCATAAAAAGCTCGTAAATGCACTATGGGCAGACAGATTGACCACTAAGGGATCTATTGGGACCAGTCCCTATCAATTAGTTTATGGAATGGAGGAAGTATTCCCGTCTTCTTTAGCAATCCCAGTGATAAAGTTTCTACAAGAGATATAGGCAGAAACTAATGATATTCAAAGAAGGATCAATCAAACTATTCACTTGTAGCAGACAAGAGAGGAGGTCTATCATGTAGGAATTTACAGGGTAAGTTCCTCAGACAGAACACCAAAAGGAAACCGCTCACAAACAGATCACAAATCAATACACCAATATTTTGACATGGTTAAAACCCTCAGAGAGGGAAACAGTCCACGGCCTGCGCCAATGTGGCTACTACAGGCAACTTATTAATAAAAGAATGAAAATTTACATAAGCTTCTCTCATGCACGGTTAACCTACAAAT
>APFE031224667.1:0-12267 GCA_000404065.3 Pinus taeda | reverse complement strand
AGCTGAAAATACACCACCATGATAATCTTTTACATGAAACCTGCAACCACCATAGGAATCCTTCTGAACCATGCACTGCAACACACATTCTTGCTAGTCTGGTTTACATCAGTGCAGACATCCACTCATGAAAATCCACTCATGAAAATGCATCCATGAAAAATCACTGATGACCCCTTAGGGACCTTAGAATTCAAATCAAGACTAATGTACCCCTTTTATATTTACAACGACTTAAGTAATTTTGAGACCTTGGTACAAAAATAATTTAGACTATAATACATGGTAAATTTATAGGCTAAACTTTACAAGCATATTCCCAAAATAAATAAATGGATAGATAGACTTGGATTACCTGTATTATAGGACCCTAAGAGTGGCTCCAATGGGGGTGACATCCTCTTTGTGAGGTGTCAAGAACACCGTAGATCAGTGGCCTTATCCATTGGGAAATTATTACATCATCAAAATCTAAAACTAACCTCTGTAAATTGAAAATCCTAGATATAGTAGTAATTCATTTGAAACTTAGGGCCTTCACTCTGGTCTTCAACATCGGATGATAGTCACCCACACACGTAGTAATTGGAATAATAAATTGATATATGCAATGATGTATTATGTGATCAGTTGAACTTAGGTGAAGTAGTGTTTAAACAACCTACCATTAACTGGTCCTCCTAATAGTGATTCTCCAGTCAGATCCTCTGATAAGAATGCATTGGTTCCATGGAAAGCTCCAATCATGTAAGGGCCTTCCCAAAAATTATCAAGCTTTCCATGTTTATCCTTCTCCTCATTCTTGGCATCACATTTTAAAACAAGGTCATTGAGCTGGAAATCATCTGCTTTGACTCTCCTGTCATGAATTCTTTTGATTCGGCCCTAAATTATCTATGCATTATTATCTTCTCTGGTTTGTTGTAAATGTATCATTTGGTTGATCCTCCTTTGTGTATCGTTGGGCTCTGCTTCCACTTCCTACAACAACTTTAGTACCAGAATTCCCTAAAAAGTAGAAAAAATTGCATATGTTCCATATACCAATTGGTATGGTGACATCCCAATTGATTTATTTGTGCTTATCCTATCCACCCATAGAGAATTTATCAATTTCTTATGCTAGGATTTCTTGTTTTCCTGCAGAAACTTCTTTATGATATTGACTAAGCTCATATTAGAAGATTTTTTTCAATCCATTTCCTTGAGGATAATAAGCAGTATAATGTCCTAATACTATATTATATTTGTTGCAAAACTCAATTATCATTTTAGATTTGAAAGCAACAACATTATCTGTGATAATTTTATGGGGACAACCAAAGCTGGAGATAATATTACCTTTAATGAATTGTATGATACAAAATCTGTAGCTTGCGTGATTGGGACTACTTCTATCCATTTGGTAAAGTAGTTTGTTGTTGTTAGGATCCAGTTGTGTTGAGTTGAAGAACTTGGATGAGTTTCTCCTATAAAATCTAAACCCCACTTCCGGAAAGGCACCTTCACTGATATAGTCTGCAGAGATAAAGGTAAGAGTTTTCTATTTCCTTAAAAAATATGACATTGACGACAAGTTGAAACCATTTTATTTATGTTATAAAATAAAGTAGGCCAATAAAAACCAGCTCTTGGGATTTTGTTTACTGTGGCTTTCTAGTAAACATGTCCTCCACAATCACCTTAATGAAATTTCTCTATTATTTTATCTTCTTAATCTTTCAATAAACAATTTAGCAACATTCCTCCAACATCTTTCCAATACAATGCTTGATCTAAAATGAAAAACTTTACAAATTTAATGTTAAGAAATCTTGCCTTGGTTTTTTTCAGACTAGGTGGAGCTTGTAGATTCTATAGAACATACACAATATTTGATTACCAAGGAGAAGTAAGAATTTGATACGTGTGGAGTTGCCAGATCCTCTTGTTCGTCGAGAGCATCTAAAAAGTTGATTTCTATTGCATGAAAATTTAACTGAACCCTTAATTTGGTTAATCCTTGACACTTGATAACTTTTGTAGGCTTTATTTCCATGTCATACTCCAAAATCACTGATATCAATTTGCCCCTTTTTCCATCGGGATTCGTTTGAGTGAGGATATACTTTACTACTTCACTTGGAACATACACAGTTATGGGAGAATGTAACACATACACTCGGAAATATTTCAAGGCCTTTACTAAAGAAAAATATTTCTTTTCCATGATGTTATACTTCAATGAAACATCTCTTAAAGCTCTGCTGAAAAATGCTATTGGTTGTTCATGTCGCTCCTTTTTTCTATAATAATACTGTTGCATAGTATGTTCTGAAGCAAAGGAAAAGATAATGAAGTCTTTAGTGTAATCTGGGCTAATCATAACAGGAGCATGGGTCAAGGTTGTCTTCACATCACTAAATGATCTTTTGGCTTCAATATTCTATTTCATTGCATCGTCCTTCTTCAACATGTTTGTAATAACTCTTAAGATCTCAGGTAAATTTGGAATAAATCTCCTTAGAAATTTCTTCTACTAATAAAGGGCCGCACTTCTTTCTTGTTTCTAGGTGGATCAATTTTCATAATATCTTCAATTCTACTAGTATCAATTTGCATACCATATTTTGAAATTATGTGACCAAGTAGTTTACCTTCTTCTAAACTAAATAGAAACTTCTTGGGATTCAAGGAAATACCATATTTCCTACATTTCTCAAAAACTATTCTTAAATGAAACAGATGATCCCCATCAGTTTTGGAGAACATAGTGTTGTCATATAAATATATTACAATAAAATGATCCTTCTCCTATGTTAAAGAAATATCCATTACTCTTTGGAAAGTGGCTCTTGCATTCATCATCGCAAAAGGCATCTTCACATACATGAAGGTTCCCCATGGTGTTTTTAAATTTGTTTTTTTCTATCATCTAGATGCCCAAGAATTTGGTTGTAACCTGAAAAGTCGTCAAGGAAAGAAATTATGTTAGAACCAACTACCTTAGGTAAAATATGATCCATTTCTGGTAAAGGGTATTTAAATTTGAGAGAAACTTTGTTCAGATTTTAGAAATCCACACATAATCTTATTTCCCCAGTCTTCTTCCTCGTCAACACCAGATTTGATAGTCATTTCAAAAACCTTAGAGGTACAATGATTTTTTCATCAAAATTTTTTCTAACTTCTTTTTATATTAAGGGTAACATAATTGGATTCACCCTCCTTAATTTATGTTTGAAAGGCTTCTGGTCCTCATTGATCAAAATAGTATGTTGTATAATGTTGGTATCATATGCCTTTAGATCTTTGTATCCCCTTGCAAACACATCAGAATATTATTTCAATAAATCAATGTAGTTTTGTCTTTCTTCAGGAGGTAAAGACTTGGAAAGCTTTACACTCTTTGAATTATCTTCAGTACCTATATTACAGTCCTCAACTTCAGCTCCTATAGGTTCTATCTTGGGTTTTTTAGCCACATAATTAAAATCGAATAGTTCTTGTAATGGCACAAACCCCTTGGTAGCACATTACTTTTAACTATAGGATTTCGAGTTCTTTTGGATCTTCACTGATCCAGTTCAACACTATTTCATTTGTATATTTATCTACATTGTTAGCTGTATCAATATGTACACTCTCAAATTCTTTCTTCAACTACAAAAAAAATTCTACTTGCTTATCACTTCCAAACACTTGTCAATATCTAATATTATCAAGTACAACTTGTCTATGCTTCACTTCAATATCATAATTTTTATTAAGATGGAATGGAATCTTACAGGTACTCGCTAATATAGCTAGTTCATCTGCTAATATATTTTGACTCCTAGGAATCAAAGACAACTGATACTATCGAAAACACTACAGAATATAAGACAACATTTTTGTAGGTCGTTAACCTAGGATGTTTAGTTGAGTACTCACCTTTAATATGATTAAAGATGAGTTTTGAATCACCATGTACAAAAATAATTTTATCTCCTGGCCTCTTCAAAACCTGCAATCCTAAAATAAGCGCTTCATACTCAACTATATTGTTGGTGCATTGAAAATTAAGCTTGTAAGAATATCCCTTTTCTATACATGTTTTTGATTTGATGACCCAAATACCTGTCCCTACTTCTTCCTTAATAATTGTCCCATCAAAATCCATATTCCACAGGGATTCATCCTCTTCATCTTCTATTCTAGGATTTAATTTCACATCCTTTCTTTTGCTTGATTTACTTTCCAACTCTGTCACTTCTTCTTCTACACATATATCATTGTGTAGGATGCAATAATCCATGTCGGAATGCATAGAATAAAGTGGGTAGTTATTAGGTTTGTCTTGGACGCTTACCATATATTTCATTAATGCTTCCCTATACAACCTCCTTTGTTGACCAAAGACAAAAATAGTTTCATATGTCATGTCCATCCGCATGGTACCCTATAAATTCCCCCCCAAGATCTTGATAATAACGTTCCATATTTTGGAGGTATATCAGCCACTACTATATCCATAACCACACTCTTTGCTGGGATTTGGTCCAGAGTCACACATAATCCTTGATAAGACCTAAGAATTTTACTTTTCTAGAATCAAAGGAGTAGAGGTATTTATAGGTTCTTGTTGTATCTAATCCCAACTTTTACATAATGACTCTAGGCATGAGATGGTGTGAAGCATCAAAATCAAGCATGGAATTATGAAAAATGTAGTCATGAATGTTCAATGTAACATAGAATGGTGGCACATTACCATCTTGTGACATCCCTTCAAATTCAGGTCCAAATAATAACTTGGGTTGGTCATCACTTAGGTTAACCCTATCTATTTCCTCTCTATCCTTAATTCTTTTATGACTTTAGATATATAATCATTCTTCTTCATCAATTCAATCAGAGGAATAGAAATTTTAACCTTGGCTAATTCATTTTCAATACTAAAAGAAGTTTGAGGTTTATCTACTTCTTTAATACTTACAGCTTGTTTATGAGAAACTTCTTTTAGGGAGTTATCCTTCGTCTGGCTAGTGGAATTTGTATCAATCTAAATCTTCTTGGGAGGGTTTGATACAACCTTCTTTCTTCTCAAATTATATTGTTTGTGTACTTCCATTATAGCATTATGATATCCCTTTTTATAATCATCAGTTTCTACAGGGATGACTTCTGGCTGTGATATCAAGAATAGATCTTGTTCCAACTTAGTTAAGAAAATAATGTCTATTTATCCTTCCCTAAAAATATTGATCTGATTCTCTTCAAGGTCATCTCCTATCTCAGTTTCTTCATATGAATAATTCTCCTGGAACAGAGGTTTCATTTGTTGTTGATCTGTTAGGGATCCTTGATCTCTCTGTTTAATTTGGGGTAGGTTCCTCCTAGAGTTAGGATTTCTGATCTGTGAACCCCCTTGAGTTTCTCTTGGTGGAGATCTATCGATCAAACTCATTTGTTCCATCATCCTTTTAATGATTCTAACTAGGGTGTCTAGATTTTCATCTAATGAAGAGGAAGAAGGCTCTTATTTAATGGTCACCCTTCTTTCAACTTTTAACTTAGCTCTTTTGGCCAACAAATTTGCTTCTACACTAACAACATTTCTTTGCATTTCTTCTAAGGTGGCATAATTTCTCTCTCTTAATTGATAAGCAATATTGCATAAAAAATGGATCAAAGCTAGTCCTGGTGGAGGTTGTATTGCTACTAGAATAGAATTGTAAACATTATTAAATATGGTGCAATAATCCTGAACTGTTTCACCAGGAGCTCTCCTTAAACTCTCTTATTTTGCCAAGATTTGAATAGGATTCGTTTTTACTTCCCATCTTGTGAAAAAGTTCGGTGAAATTGATGTAGATCTATAATACTACTTGCTAGAAATCCCTTGAACAATTTTGTAACTTCCTGTGTCAAATTTTGTGCAAAGAGCCTCATTTTCACATCATCATCATCAACTTATTGTAAGTATAAGAAGTCATTCATATTTTCTATGTGTTGTTGTGCAATGATAGGCCTAGTGCTATCGAATTTAGGCATATGTTGTTGATAATCATGTGGCATGGCATGCACCTTTGCTAGTAAAACCAGAAGAGAATAGTGAGCTGCCATGACTGGGATATGTGAGGAGGATGAAACTGTGGTTGTGCTTGATGTTAGGGGTGATGAAGAAGGTGGAATTATGACCTGATGAGATGGTATAGAAGGAGTTTGGATGGTAGATGAAATAGGAATAATGGTGAAAAGAGAAACCACATGAGAGGTTGATGATGAGGCGGAAGAAGGAAAAGTAGTTGTTTGATTTGTAAATGGTTTATGAGTGGCCTAATTCAATTTAGTCACCAAATCTTCAAGTTTTTCAAACTTTTTTATAACATCTTTATTAGAATCTAAAATGATAGGATGATGTGCTAAGATATAAGGTTTCAAAATATTTTCATCAAAGACTATCTTAGGGACAAAGATTTCTAATTTGATTTTGGAAAGACTATGCTCAAAGCCTAAGTCAAATTCAATATCATCAATAGTTATAAAACTTTCTGGAAAGGAATTAACTCTTGGAAAATGATTATTGATTGCTTTCCTCTCTGTAAAACTCTTCTTCCTAATCAGCTTCTTAGGATTATTCACACTTCTAGGTGGGTTAGGATCTGGGTGGGATCTATTGTAGATTTTCCTGGGAGCTATATCTTCAAATAGATTATTTATAGATAGGTATATTTGCAAATTCTGGGTGGAAAAATCAACCTAAATAACTGTCACCCATAGGAAATACCTTTGGATCTCTGAAATCAATATTTACTTGGAAAATATTTTGTTTTTAAGGTTAGTTCCCTAGTATGGTCACTACGATGTTATCACTCCATAATTTTCCTAGGTTAAAGAAGAAAACTACAAAGGTAACAACAAAACCACTTTTAAAGATGGGATCTAGCCCTTTCAACTTCAGAGAGGGATCTCTCTATATGATTTAGATTTTTTCTTTAGATTTTAGACTAGTTATTTGAGTTTGAGATGGGTTTCTTCAAAATTTTGGTTGAAATATGTAGGAAAATTCCATTGGGAATGGAATCATGAGCCTTTGGGTAATCAATAAAAAAATGACAGAGTAGTTGTAACAAGGTGGGATATGAAAATATTTGGATCTTTTAGAGTGTATGTGGGGTGAATATGATGAATATGATTTAAATTCAATTAAATATAGAGCACACTGGTATGAATTCTATATTTAACATCAGGAAGAAAAGATGGATATTGCTAACAAACGAGAGTAGATTACACTTAAGCAAATTCGGCCCTTAATATTATTGCAATAATAAAGAGGGAAAAACATATGGAAATTGAAAAAAGAAACAATTTAACATAAGAAGCACATCACCAATTTTCTGACACGAGAATCCTGGAACAAAACTCTCTATATTTCTTCAAATTGATCACTTTGAGTCCAATCCATGACTTTCATCAATGCAAGGCCCTTTTCTTCATACATAATCTAACCTTGTTTACATCTTTAGAATTTTTTTATATAGTGCTTTACATAACAGCTTTACAAAATAATAGTCATTAAATAATTACAGAAACAAAGATATCTTTAGTATCTCTCAAGTTCATGTATGAAAAAATAAAATTTAAAATATATTCTTTATTTCCTAGAACAAATATAAGAAAATATGCTTGCATTTAGGCAAATAAGTATCTGGTTAATTGCTTCCCTTGAAAGTAGAACATGCCCCTAATTGAAGTTTTAGCATTTCTTCTATCATAACAGGTCCCTTTGTAGTAATTCATCAAAACTACTCCTTTGCTCTTCCCAATTCTGCTAGAAAATCCTTAGCCTCTAAATCTAGAAATTGGTTCAATATTTCCAATCCTGTAACTTTAAAACTAGAGTGGTTGTAGTTATTTTCGCAGATACTTATTGATTGCGCATTTCAAAATACTATTCCTCTCTCTTATGCATTTAAAAATCTTCTGACTCATATTCCTTCTCCTCCTTTGTATGGTATTATCTGGGTGGATTTTTCCTTATTTCAATGCCCCAATACTTCTCCATCCCTTATACTGTGTTCCTTTGGAATTTGTTTTTTTATACGATCTAGCTACTTATCACCATATCAAAGTAATGCAATCGTATTTTTTAGTTGTGTTCCACGTTGAACTGTGCGGGATATAACTTTTCTGATATGCCTAGCCCCCAGGACTTAGGTGGAATCTGTATGACCAAGGCCTAGAGGCTCAAGCCCAAAGCCTTTTTAGGGGCTAAACCATGTGGTTAGGATGGAGGATGATCTTTTTTAATATTGCCACATTATAAATGGTGCACATGTGTAATTCATGGGACCACAACACATGCGCCTAGGCCTTTGAGATATCGGGACTCAGAGATCCACGATTTTATAACATTGTAATCGTTTGCATTGCTCGAAGACTTGTGATGTGCGATGAACGACGTGTCTCGGTTCCACGTGGAGAAGAAATGAGGGAGGGCCCGCGCAATGTTTTATCTTATAAAAACCCTACATTAAACCTTTTTCGCCAAATATTTTCCTTTAACATGTAAAAAATTATTTATGTCGCCTACCTTGTGCCAATAGCCCTTGGTTCTTTAATCTTTTTATAGCCATGGGCCAGCCCCCTCATTGCAGCTCCTCTATCAGTGTTTTTTAATCAGAGGTTCTTCTTTGATGCAACAAGATTTCTTAACCTCTGCTTGCCAATTTGGGATCTGGCGTCACCATATGCCATGTTTCACCCTGTGAGTGGTGAGACATGTCACCCTTTTTTGGCCTCTTATGACCCTGAAAATGTGGAATCTACATGCCACGTGTCCACTATATCGCCACATCATTGCAGACATCATATGCCACATGGCATATCGGAACCAATCATTTCTCACCACGTGTCTCTCTAGAGGACAGATAAAAGGACCAAACCTACTCTGGTTTTGTGATGAAAATCCTTTGTTAATTTGTATCAGCCCTCCCCGATGGTTTACCACTAGCAGATTTAACAATATCGCATATCGTAACTATTCAAAAGTTGTCACCCTTGTGACATGCGAACACTCATTTCTGATCACTGATATGGCTATTCGCCAATGTTCCTTTTTTTTTGTGATGTGTGATATGTCTAGGACCCTCTGACATACTGATTTGCTGATATGACTGATCATTGGTCGCTAATCAACGATATGCCCTCACTGTTGTGCTTAAACCTCCGATCGCTGATATGCGGTACTAATAGTTGCTAATCACTGATTCACTTTCTCCACTCTTTCTCTCTTGAAATTATTTGATATGCAAAATCTAGGACATATACTTAGCCCTTTTTCCCTTTATTTTTTGGATTTGAGGAAGGATCTTTAATTAGCTATAATGTTTGATCCAGAAGTCTAGTTTTGGACTTCCACACACTGTTGGAAAGCTTGTTAAGAGAAATTTCTAATGGAGAGGGTCCAATGTAGACTTTGATTCCTTATACTACTTGAAAAATGGATGCAAACCTCTCTGCTCACTTTCTATTTGGGTAGCTGAAAATACACCACCATGATAATGTTTTACATGAAACTTGTAGTTACCATAGGAATCCTTTTGAACCATGCATTGCAACACACATTCTTGCTAGTTTGGTTGACATCAGTTCCAACCTTCACTCATGACAAAGAACCCATGACAACTCATTGATGACCCCTTAGGGACCTTACATTTCAAATCAAGGCTAATGGACCCCTTTTGACACACATATTTATAATGACTTGAGCAATTTTGAGACCTTAGTACAAGAATAATTTAGACTATAATACATGGTGAATTTATAGGCTAAACTTTACAAGAAATTTCCAAAAATAAATAACTGGAAAAATAGACTTATATTACCTATATTATAGGACCCTAACAAGTTGGACAATAACACGCATCAACTCACACCACAAACATGAACATTAACACACTACAACTACCAACAAACCTTTTTGTTAAGTATATAAAATCATTATTATTGTCTCTGATCCAATGTTGCATGAAACCTGTCTCTTTTATTTTGACACCACGCACATAATGATACATTCCACCACATAATGATATAATAATAACATAGCAGAGGGAACCCTCACTCCTCACAGACTGTAGATGGCCACTTTTCAAGACTCCTATGAGATTCTAGGTCGTGAATGCAGGGTCACTAGCAAGCCATTCTTCAGACACAGAGTTATTCCAAACTTTGGCTCAACCATCACATCCTTCACCATTTTCAGACGATATCAATAAATCAGAGATGTCATCCATTTCATGAGCAAAAGAGAAAAATTATTTCCTAGGCAAAATCTGGTACCTGCACTGAACATTGGGTATTTGCAGCTCCCTTTCAAAACAAACACGCCTTCTTTTAGCCATATCTCAGGCTTGAATTACCTCCATTCTACTCCCCATATGCTCTCCATCCTTCCATGGAATATATCAGGAATATGATATTTGTTCCCCTTTTCGACCGTGCCTATTTTGACCTCACTCAAATGTCTAGGAAAAACGTCGTAAGGAGGAGGTTTTATGTTCTTCAGATAATATGCCAAGAATAGTCCTGTTGTAAGAGAAGCTCCTCCAATGAAGCAACCTAATAGTATAATGGCTTTCCTTCGAGGACTGTAATAGAAATAATTCATATATGGCAGGGCATTTGTTAGTACGAGGTCCATCGTTGCAATAGAAAAGGAACAAAGGAGTCTCAGTTTCTCGTGCACTTTACAACTGCATGAGGCATGTAACAATGGTCGTTGGCATCTTTGTAATGGATATTGAACCCCTCCAGCTGCAGATCAACACTAGGTCAATGCTTTGAATTCCACTGTGGCCACTAATGATGTGCCATTATTTTCTTTTGTTGTCGTGGCTCCTTACCTTGTGATTCTTAGATCTGATCCCATATTCTTAGATATGGAACAAATCATTCAGATCTACATAGCTTCTTAAGCAAAAAAAAACTTTATGCACACCGACACACTACCTTTTAACGACTCAGATCAATACACACAAAAATAAAATTGACTCGTAACAACACTCCACTCAACACGATTTTCAACCCTAATCTATTTATATAAGATCAATAAACTCAAGGCTCTCTCACATCTTCTTGGCCCTCTCGTGAAAGAGTCAAGCCAAAATAGTCTTTGATACCACGTTAAAAATAAGAAAGAGAGCTTAAATTTATTTTATAGGAAGGAAACAAAATTTATAAAGTATTTACACCCTTAAAAATATAATTCTATAGATATATTTAAAATTAACATGTATATATACATTGGTTATTAGTTATAGAGACATATGGTTGCTTTTTTATTTTCAAAATTATTATATATATATATAATTTATATTAAAATATTTTTTTATCATTTAAATTATATATATATATATTAATATATATATATTATAATTATATATATATAATATTTTAATAATAATAGATTTAAAATAAATTCTCTTAAATATAGTAGTCTATAAAAATAAAATTCTTTTTTATATATATATATATATATATATATTAATTTTTGATTAAATTGTTATATATTAATGTTATATTGAGCCATCACAAAATCTCCCTTATTTCTTAAATTAAAAAAGCCAAAAAAATATATATAATATGTATATTTATTTTAATTAATTGGTATATTTAATATCTTTTTAATTTTATTATCAATTTTATATTTGAAAACATATACATTATAATTCAATCATTAATATTGAAATTATTTATTTATATATCTATTATATATATATTAAAGTTAATTGAAATAAAATAAGTTAACAATTAATATCAATATTATTTAAAAGATATATTAATTTATATTAAATAGTATTAAAGAAATTTCATATCTTCTCGTATTATTAAAGTAGAAAAACAATAGAAGTTCTATTTTAATTACTTTAATTATTTATATTTATATGAAGTTGATGTAAAATTAAGATAAAAATTGAAATATTTTATTTAACCCTGATATTAAAAATTCTTTTTCTTATTATTCATTCTTTATTTTTTTAATTTGCTAATCAAAATATTATAATTTTATTTTTAAGTGTAATGTTACGAGACAATTTCTCCCTTACTCATTGTTTTATTAATCAATTATGTTTATCCTATCATTTTAACAAGATTTAAGACATACCATTGTCAATTTGTTGGAGATTTGATCAATATTATGAATAATTATTATTATAATTGATTAAACATATAAGTTAATAGTGATATTACTTTTCTTTCCTTTCTCATAATCAATGATAATATATTCTTTTGAGCTAAATA
>APFE031224663.1:73296-88494 GCA_000404065.3 Pinus taeda | reverse complement strand
TTCTCCTATTGTGTCATATTTGTACATCCTTCAATCCTATCCCAAGTTGTTCTTAAGGGGGGATGTTAGGATATTCCGACACATAGGAAATAGTTAAGTATGACTTGGTCTAGTGTAGAGTTAGATAAAATGTGTTTCTTTACTATGTACTTTTATAACTTGCAATCCAACGGTCACGATATGTTCTAAACATGAAGTCAGCGGACGCTTCACTTCCTAATCGGTAAAAACGACACTTCCGCGGCCGAACACCCAATTCGTCCATGATCTCTATTTAAACAGCATGGAAGATCACTAGTAGAGTGACCGTTCATGAGAGAAGCTTATGTAACTTTTCTTTCTTTTACATTAATAAACTGCCTGAAGTGGCCGCATTGGCTCAAGCTATGGACTATTTCGCACTTTAAGGGTTTTAACCACATCAAAAATACTAGTGTACTAATCTATGATTTGTTTGTGAGTGATGTCCTTTGGTGTTTATCTGAGGAACTTACCCTGTAAATTCCTACATTTCAAGGATGTTGTAATCTATTGACCACTTCTTCACAACTACATTGATTTAAATATATCTCATGACATCTTTACCATTGCATTGTCCACTTTTATAAGATTGTAACCTCAACATAACTTCAGTTCCTTCAAAAGCATATAACGATGAGCCTCACATTCTAGTTGCAATCATTCAGTAAGATTGAGAATGGTTCAATCAACCATCCATTTTGTAGTGATTCAAAATAAAAGAATTAATGGCACAAGTGCAAAATAAAATACCTGAGATATAATTGGCCGCCCAACCCGCCATGTCATTTTGCTCTCTTTGAATTATTGTTATCCACCTAAACCAAAATTTGGAGTGAGATCTTGAAACCAAATTAAACTTAGATTCAGCCCCTTTATTCAATGTACCTGCAAAATGTCGAACCATTAATAGGTGGACCTTTTGTTTATGAAGCAAGTTATAAATTAACAATAATAATTTGGAAAATGCAGTCAAATTTCAAACTAATGGTATGAAATTAAAGAGTGTTTAATAAGGCAGAAAGACAGCAAGATCATCCCCTTCGTCCCCTATAGCATTAACAATATTGTCAAACTTCATTACAATAGTTATAATTTATACTTTTATGTTTGGACAAGTAATAGCCTTGTTCTTAGACCACTTTCACAGGCGTGCGTGCACACACAGTCAAATTGCTAACTTAATTTCACATCTAGAGCATCCAGATGTACACCAATCAATAATGTAACTATAGATAATTCTCAAAGGTGTACATGACTTCTAAAGATGTTGCTATTCAATAAATGTCACTTTTGGAATAGTCAATCAGCTATAGAAGGAACATTATGAAATGATTTTAAGCTTTTCTTTCCAACCTTACACATCTCCTTGTACATAAAATTAGCTTTCTATTTTAAAACAGCGGAAATGTCTGCTACCTTCAATCAATTTTCAACTATTCAAATGACCAAATGGTATTACAGCAAACAAAAACAGATCAATTCTCAGTATAACTACTGACATAGAAACTTCGACTGCCTTTTACATTAGTCTACAGTTTTCTTTTGGCAGCCTGCTACTGCCAAAATTTGTTCTATATGATCATTTGAGAAAGGATACTATCAAGAACAATTGTGTGGGGACTTAAAATGATGATTCTATGAACATTGAACTCATTACCACTTAGTAAAAGGAAACAAATAAATGCTAACCTATAACTGCTCGACCAAACTGTCTCCTTAAGCCAAACATAAGTCTCAGCAAAACTACAAAACAATCTCTGCTCCATTCTCATATCAAGAAATGCCTATACCATGGAGGTAAATTTCAATTTATGCCAAAAAATGTGCTAACAAAATCACCATATAAAGCAGCTATGCATGCTATGAATATATCAACATCATTGACAAACCCCTGTTGCCAATCTTCCAATATATACATGCTATCTAAATTGCAGAAATGTTACCGACTTGGATAAAAAAATTGCTTTCCAACATTTTTAAGTTTCAGCCTCCATTCAGGCTCTACTTTAGATCTAAACAATGAGTAAGGTGAGGTCCCCAGATAATCCTAGTCTCCCTTATATGACTGAGCTCTAGGAAGGAAACCAAAGTCTTAAAACAATGCTCTCAGGCCAACTGCATTCACTTGAAGGACCAATGGAGCTTCTTGAAGTGTTCTATTCAATTCTTCCTAATTAAGTATGCATTTTCGATGTTGAATTTACGCTGGAAATGCTTCACATTTTTCAAGCAGTGGATCTACTAAATTTAGCAATAGGTTAAGAGCTGGCCTCATATGATGGATGACCTTCACATGCTAAGTCCTACACATATATAGACCTTTCATTTGATAAATACTTTTGAAGTTGGTATATCATGCTAGTGAACGGGAGTGATTGCACTGAGAGAAGCAAGGTGCAATTTAAAATAGATGAGATGTGTAATGTTTGTGTTTAATGCTTATAAATCAAAATGGAAAAAAATTAAGCTTGTAGATTTAAATAAACATTTTTTTAAATACCGAACATTCACTAAGATTTTATACACCCACACACACACCAACATAATAGATCCATCTTAACGCTCGATCTTCTATTTTAGGTCAAAAAGCTTGGTAATCTAAAAGTCGGAGAGAAAAACTATTCTTGATTTGGTAACTTGGCCAAAAACATATCTTTTGCTCTCCATAGGTGCAATTTTTCCTTCATCACTTGTCATCTCTCATTTGCTCATATGCCCAACTCCAAACCCTAGCTTCATAAAACTCCTTGACCAAGTGCCTATGTGCCCTAGCTCAAAAAAGATGTGAAATCGTCATCTCTAGAAACACGCCCATACTTTGCTTAATCCACGATCCACACCCTAGACCAACTCCATGCTCTAGCTCGACAAAGCTCCCCAACCCAACTTTGTCTGAGGTTGCAACCTTTCCCCACACCCTAGCTTGTTGTCCTTGACCCCAACACTCTCCTCGACCTATTAGCACTCATGAAAATTAGAAAACAAATTTGATAAGGCATAATATGCATATTATTAACAAGATTTACATATAGATACATTTCATTGGCCCTTGGTTTCATCTTCCAAGAGGTCCCTTGGACTTCTCATGATTGTTGGAATTCACTTGAGGCTTTTCACCTTCCTCTCAAGCGAATAAGCCAAATTTACTTGACCCAAGAGGATTATGTTCCCAACATTCCCCCTCCCCCCTTTAATCCAAAGGGGTGTATATGAGTCCATGAAGAGGGTTAAAATACAGAGATGGATAGCAGCCAATGGAAGGATGTGCTGAACCACAAACCAAATGGGTAGCATAAGTCAAACTCTTCTCCTAATGGTGGTTTAAGGTTGGTAATTAGCAGCCAATGGCTGGATGTGTTGGACCACAAACCAAATGGGTAGCATAAGTCAAACTCTTCTACTAGTGGTGGTTTAAGGATGACCACCAACCAAATCACGCTGATGGAACACCAAATTGTCTCTGGCTACAACGCTGACTTTGGCTCTAGGGTATGGTTGCAAGCTCTAATTCAAGTTGTGGCTTAGGCTCGTCCAATATGACTTTGAACCTAGTAGTTGACTATTAATTCCCCCCCTGTCAGATACAAGGTGAGAAAATGAAGATCTATACACTGCAAGACTTGTCAATACTTGAGAATAAACTCTACAATTTTACCAAAATATTTTCTTGGTTGTTGAAGATCATTGCCAAGAAGCGATCCATCCAAGGTGAATCTTTGCTCTTACAAGTGTCTTATGTCTGGAACATCTATTTGAATAAAGAGTATGTTTTCCATAGTACTCATAGGGGTGACAATCAAAACATTGATCTTTCATGTGGCCAACCCGATCACAATGTTGGCATTTACGAATTTTATGTGGAAGTGGAACAAGTGAAGATGAAACTGGATTGGTTTAGAGTAGTCTGGAATATGAAAGGTCACATCTTTTTCATATCCAAATCTAGTTCTATACTTGTTATTAATGAATTCTTCACAAGGTCTAATGAAGGGCATGGGAAGTGTTATCTCACAAGCTCTCCCTAGAGCAAAGTCCATTCTCACCAAGAGGAAAGCCTATGGATACAAAGAGGCAAAGCCACCCACTATCACACCGACAGCCTTACCCCTCTCTTCTAGGTTTTGGATATGCAGGTCCCAAAATAAGGAGGGTTTCCTAAGTTTGATTCCAACCCTAAATTTATCGTTGAGTATGAATGAGAGTCTGACTTGGATTAGAATAATATCCTTTCTTAAAATGATAACTTATGCAATAGAAGAAAATAATGCTCAATTCCAAGATGACATTGATCTTACAAATATCATAATATTTCATCTAGCTTTATCCAAATCACAAGATCCCACATGTATATCATAAAATCAAATATTTGTACCCACCCAATAGTCATTTATCCAATCGCGAATGAAATCGAAGAAAACAAATTTGTTATCAAAATTCGGATCGCATCATGAATTTATTACATAAATAGCACATATGTCTAATGGCAAGATAAATCACAAATCAAGTTTGCAAGTGAGACCATGAAACCAACTTATGTATTGATGAGCTCATGCCAAGGAACTAATGTTTCATTAGCATCACTATTCAAATAGAGATAAGTCATCAGCAAATTTCTCCAAGGGATCCTTTAACTATTTCAAAATTGTGAAAATTAAATGCAATTGAAATATTTCCCAAAATAGTCTTCCTCACTATAAATTTCACATGACGGATGAATTTGTGTTGAGAATGTTAAAATTGGCAACTAAGGCCAAACTCCATGTGGGTCATCTTATTTATGGCAGCTGATATTTTTCTTGGATTCCCCTCGTCGAGAGATGTAGGATTGATCTAACAATCATCCGATTCCGACAAGTATTTATGGAGATATGAATTTATTTGTATTTATTTGACAAATTGTCAAGGTCTGCCAACAGCTAAATGTGTGGCACACATGCTCAACGTTTCATATAAATACAAGTGAGGTTGAGGCATTATTCACTCATCTCATCTCTCACATTCTTCTCTCTCTCCCCTTAGTTGATTGGGTTTACACAAGGAGCAGCTCACAAGTGGGAAGGAGGACGCAAAAGGGCAAGGAAGGAAGACGCAAAAAGGAGAATGAAGAAGCTGCAGGGGGTCTCTTTGACCTACGTTGACCAATGTGGACATTTCAGGGCTGCGGTTTTGGTGTGGTTGTCTCTCCTATGTAGGCCGCAAATTTTGGCACACAAACCGAGGCATTCTGACCTCTAGTTTGACCAACGTTGACTGCCCTAGTTTGTGGTAGCAAGCTGACTTCAGATCGACTGCATTTGACTGATTTTTTCTAACTATTTATGGGCTGCCTCTTCTTTCTATTGGAGGTCTAGTTGACTGTGATATTGACCGAGTATATTGGAGGTCATTTCTATCTTGTTTGACCAGCTTTGACTTTGCTAGTTAGGGTTTGTTGTTGCCGTCCTAAAATTACAGATTTATGTATTTGTACTATTTCTCTCTTTGTTGAACTATTGAAGATTATAGATGAAGTGATCAAAGGGTTGCCCCACATTGGGGTTTGTCCCTAGCTAGCCACCACATCTGGTGTCTCTTGTCTTGGCTTGTTTTCTGTCGATCTATTAATGCTCTATCTGCATTTTATTGTATGTTAATGTGATTGCTAAACAGTGGCTAATAAGAAGAAATTGAAGTAAACTACTCTAAGCATAGAACATACCATAAATTAACATGGTGTCAGAGGTGAGGTAAAGACAAAGCCCAAGCAAGCGCAAGAGAAAGAGAAAGAGCAATCACCAAAGGCTGTTGAAGCAATCTTAAAGACTTCATGGGGTCCTCATCACACTTCCCCGCTGAAGACAAGCTCCGTGAGAAGTCTAACTATCACGGATGGAAAATGTCTCTCGATCTGACATTGGAAGAGCAGGAAATTTTGGACCATGTGAGGGGCAGAATCATTGAGCCTCCATCAAATGCATTTGTTGCTGCAAGGAACAAGTGGACCAAGGGTGAAATCAAAGCAAAGAAGATAATCTAGGACTCTATCGACAAGCGCCTCGTGGCCTATGTTTCCGCGCTGACCACCTCCAAGGAAACCTACGATAGACTGGTAAGCTTAATTAAAGTTAGTGATGCAAATCAAGTTTTGTTCCTTAAGAATACGCTGAAAGAAATTAAGAAGGGCAAAGATGAGAGTATGCAAGCTTACTTCTTAAGGATCACCGAGATCAAGAATGATCTCCTATCAATTGGGGAAGTCATTCCTGACAAGAAACCAACCATCACAACTCTTGGAGGGCTCCCATCTGAATGGTATGCATTCAAAACCACTCTTCTCAACAATAATGTAATTCCAGGATTTGAGGAATTGATGGCGAGATGCATTCAAGAAGAGACAAGGATGGAAGAGTAGGAAATGCCTGCATTTAGAGGCAATCTCGTTGCTTTCTCCTCCCATGCTAAAAGGAGAAATAATTCTAGGGCAAAATCTAAGGGAAAGGCCGGACCGAAAGGTGGAAGGAAAGGAAGATGTTTCATTTGCAATAAAATTGGCCACTATGCGAGGGATTGTCCTAATAGAAAGGACACATCTCATGACGATGATCAAAATCACTCCAAGGGCAATCCCAACAACAATCAAAGGAAGGGCAGGCTCAATGGCAAAGGAAAGAGGAATGTCGGAAATCAAGGAAGTGGTCAACCCTCCAAGAAGGCAAGAAACTCTAGGTATGAATCTAACATTGTTAACAATAAGCAAGATGAATATTATCTAATATCGGCCCTCTCTACGACTTCTCCTTCAGACTCATTGGGCAATAGGCTTACTGATAGTGGTGCCTCAAGGCACTTCACTGGTTACAAAGAAGCTCTCTCTAATCTCATAGAGAAAGAGACCACCTTGGAAATTATTCTTGGAGACAACTACGAATATCCTGTGAAAGGCATAAGGAATGTTTCTCTTCAATTGAATCAGGGTAACACAATTCACTTGCAAGAAATCCTATATGTACCTGATCTCAAGAAGAACCTGGTGTCCATTTCGGCAATGGAAGACAAAGGTTAGAAGGTGGCCTTCGTTGATTGCAAGGTACGTGTATGGAAAAAGAATTTTAAAGATGCTTTTATTCTTGGGTTTCGAGTTGACTCTTTATATCAAGTCGAAGGAAGTCCGCTAGGTGTCATGTCTTGTGACACATCTCTTAAATCCGAACTATGGCACCGAAGGTTCGCTCACCTTCATTATAAAGCTCTACCCAATGTGAGACAAATGGTGACAGGGATGCCCGAGTTTAAAGTAGAGCAAGAAGGTGTGTGTCCGGGATGTACCAAAGAAAGCTCAAAAGGGGCCCATTCCCCTCAATCCATGGCAAGACCTCTGATATATTGCAGTTGGTTCACTCTGACATATCTAATATGATACCTGTGAACTCCTTGGAAGGATATTTATATGACCTCACTTTTACAGATGATTATTCTCACAAGACTTGGATATACTTCTTGAGAAAAAAGGATGACGTGTTCTCCTAGTTCTGTCACTTCAAGGCCTTGATCGAGAATCAAACTGAGAAGAAGATCAAGATCTTAAGTACTGATAATGGGACCGAGTATGAATCCAATGAGTTCGATGACTTTTGTAAGGAAGTTGGCATTAAGAGGGAGACCACAACACCATACACTCCTGAGCAAAATGGTGTGGCAGAAAGGAAGAATCATACGATTATGGAAGTTGTTCGTTCCATGCTCTATGATCAAAGGCTTCCGAAGTTTCTATGGGCCGAAGCTGCAAATACCGCAATATATGTTCAAAACCGATGCCCTCATCAAGCATTGGATTCCAAGACTCCCAAATGGATGTTCACTGGTAAGAGGCCTGATGCATCTCATTTTAGAATGTTTGGAGGTCCTGTTTATTTTCATGTGCCAAAAGAGGAAAGGAATAAATTGGGTGCATCTAGAAAGAAGGGAATCTTAGTGGGCTATAGAGAAAACACTAAAGGCTATAGAATCTATGTGGTTGGTCAAAGGGAAGTTGAGATTAGCCATGATGTCACCTTTGACGAAGATATGGCTCTTAGCAAAGTTGACAATCTTCTTATACTAAGAAAATCTGGAGAAGCTGACACCAACAAACTGGGGGAAAAGCAAGATGAAATGATGCCCGAAGTGGAAGAACCCATGGACCCTAGATCACCCTCCGCAAGAGCCTTCCTCTTTTAGGAAGAGGCCCTCATGGCTTAGGGGGGCACTTGATGATGTTGAAGGACACATTGCACCCAGAGGGACTTTCCGGGAAAGCAAGAAGCCTACCGGGTATCATGGATACTTGACCATTATGAGCACGATCATTCAAAATGAGCCCTCATCGTTCACTGAAGTTGTAAAGCATCAAGTATGGAAGGATGCTATGACTTAGGAATACGAGTCCATCATGAAGAATGATGTCTGGGGTGTGGTCCCCAAACCCCAGGACAGAGCTATTGTCACTTCGAAATGGCTTTACGAGATAAATCCTAGAGCTTATGGAAGTGCTGAAAAGTATAAGGCTTGTTTTGTCACTCATGGCTTCTCTCAAAAGGAAGGTATATACCATGATGAGATATTTGCACCTATTGCCCGATATACCACCATCTGCTCGATCATAGCCCTTGCCGCTTTGCAAGGATGGAACCTACATCATATGGATGTCAAGACCACGTTCTTGCATGGTTCAATCAAATAGGAAGTCTATCTGGAACAACTCGAAGGATTTGATATTCATGATCAAGACTCTCACGTATGCAGGTTGAAGAAAGCCCTCTATGGGCTGAAGCAAACACCCCGAGCTTGGTATGAGAGAATCAATAGCTACTTGATGGAGTTGGGATTCACTAGGAGTGAAGTCGACCCTAACCTTTACTTTAAGGTTGAAGATAATAAACCTCTCATACCGATGTTATACGTTGACGACCTCTTTTTGACAGATGCAGACCCTCTCATTCACAAATGTAAGAGGGAGTTGGCTTCCGAGTTTGAGATGAAGGACCTAGGACTGATGCACTATTTTTCGTAGGACTAGAAGTCTGGCAGAAGCCAGGGGAGATTTTCCTATCTCAAGGAAAATATGTGGTGAATATATTGGAGAGATTCAGTATGGTGGACTGCAAGCCCGTGACTACACCGATGGGAGCTTGACTTCAACAAGTTAAGCGATAGTGCTGCCAAACTTGTTTTGCAAAATGCTACCGAGTATCATCAACTCATCGAAGCATTGATGTTCTTGGTGAACTCCCGTCCGGATATATGTTTTGCAATCAATACGTTGAGTCAACATATGGTTGAGCCTCACCACTCACATTGGATTGGTGCCAAGAATCTGTTAAGATACCTTCATGGCACAATCACTCATGGGTTGAGATATACTGTTAGAGATGTGAGACTACATGGATATACCAATGTTGATTGGGTAGGCAGTGTGGTGGACCGAAAGAGCACTTCCGAGTGCTGTTTTTCTTTGGGATCTGCCTTGATATCCTGGATGAGCAAGAAGCAGAAGTCAGTGGCTTTGAGCATCGCTGAGGCAGAGTACATTGTTGCGAGTATGGCCTCTTGTGAGACTGTCTGGTTGCAAAAGCTCTTTAGTGAGCTGTTTGGAATTACATTGGATACTACTGTGATCCTGTGTGACAACCAAAGCGGAATTCGTTTATCAGAAAATCTCGTATTTCATGATTGCTCCAAGCATATCGATATCAAGTACCACTTTATCCGGGATATGGTACAGCAAGGACCAATAAGGCTTCAACATATCAATACAGATGAGCAAGTCGCCGACATTCTGATGAAGCCCCTAGGAAAGGTCAAATTCTTGACTCTCCGAGAACGACTTGGAGTCGTTGAGAGACCCTCTTATGAGGGTCCTGCATGATGGATGCACTGAGCTCTTGGAGCTCCGGGGGGCTTGGGGTACTTCTTGGAGCGACATGCAACCACAGGACGACTCACCCTCCCCTAGTGGTGCGCTATGTACAGGGTGAAAGGTTTAGCCTTCCCCTGTGATACCCCGTGGCAAATTAAGGACAGGATGAATGGTTCTCTTGTCAAGGCATCCTACCCATGCAGTCTGGGACTCATGGGAAGTACCTCTCATCTAATCAATGAGTAGGAAAATGGGGTTAGGGACCATAGTAGTACTATCAATGGACAAATCATTGTATCTACCGTACTCCCTATGCTAGGATGACCTCCATTCATCTGGGATCAGTAAGAGAGGTATGACACACTCTCTAGGACTGACTTCGAGTTAGTGGAGGATGGTATGATACATCCTCAATCATTTCTTCTTTTTCATAGTTCAGCAGAGCATAGTCGAGTAGTGCAGGGCAGTGCATTTGATGGCGGAAAGAGTACCAACGGTCAGATGGATTAGCAAATGGAGTCTCCCTAGTTCAGAGGGAGTGTTAAAATTGGCAACTAGGGCCAAACTCCATGTGGATCATCTTATTTATGGCAGCTGATATTTTTCTTGGATTCCTCTCATCGAGAGGATTATGATTGATCTAACGATCATCTGATTCCGACAAGTATTTGTGGAGATATGAATTTATTTGTATTTACTTGACAAATTGTCAAGGTCGGCCAGCAGCTAAATGTGTGGCACACATGCTCAACGTTTCATATAAATACAAGTGCGGTTGAGGCATTATTCACTCATCTCATCTCTCACATTCTTCTCTCTCTCCTTAGTTGATTGGGTTTACACAAGGAGCAGCTCACATGTGGGAAGGAGGACGCAAAAGGGCAAGGAAGGAAGACGCAAAAAGGAGGACGCAAAAGCTGCAGGTGGTCTCTTTGACCTGCTTTGACCAGCGTGGACATTTCAGGGCTGCAGTTTTGGTGTGGCTGTCTCTCCTAGGCAGGCCGCAAATTCTGGCACACAAACCAAGGCATTCTGACCTCTGGTTTGACCAGCGTTGACTGCCCTAGTTTGTGACAGCAAGCTAACTTCAGATTAACTGCATTTGACTGGTTTTTTCAGACTGTTTTTGGGCTGCCTCTTCTTTCTGTTGGAGGCCTAGTTGACTGGGATATTGACGAAGTATATTGGAGGTCATTTCTATCTTGTTTGACCAGCTTTGACTTTGTTGGTTAGAGTTTGCTGCTGCTGTCCTAAAATTACAGATTTATGTATTTGTACTATTTCTCTCTCTGCTGAACTATTGAAAATTATAGAAGAATTGATCAAAGGGTTTCCCCGCATTGGGGTTCGTCCCTGGCTAGCCGCCACATCTGGTGTCTCTTGTCTTGGCTTGTTTTCTGTCGATCTATTAATATTCTATCTGCATTTTACTGTATGTTAATGTGATTGATAAACAGTGGCTAATAAGAAGAAATTGAAGTAAACTGCTCTAAGCATAGAACATACCATAAATTAACAGAGAAAGATTCAAAGGAAAATAAACCACGCCATTTGTTGCATGAATCATGTCTCAAAGTGAATCATAGCAAGGACCATAAAAATGAATGTTCCAATTCAATGAATAACCACTCAAGTATCAATATCGCGTGCTTGATCAAGGACATTACCAATGCATCTATATATGCATGTCAAGTTCATCAATTGAAAAGTGAATTGCTTTAACATTGACCACGAGATTAGAACATAAACGTCAACCATCTTGTGGAATATCAATATTTAAAGCAAATTGATTGGCATAGTAGCCATGCCATTTAGCAGTTTGTCCAAGTAATACTAACATTGAAACTGCATTTATCAATATTTCGTGGAAGTGGAGACATTTCCGAATATATAAACATTCATACATCTGATGGTAAAATGTGTGCATATGAATGGTTGTATGCAACTTGTAACCAAAATCACTCAAAATTGAAGGTTGCCCAAAGTATCATACATATGTTAATGCAGGTATTAAGAAGTGAAAGCATTTTCTTTTATCTTTTTTTTCCAGTGAGTTTAAATGATAGTAATCAAATTTTCTGCCAGCCTTTAAAACTAGAAAATGAGTGATTATTAACGGATTTAGTCTTTAAAGAAACACAGAAATAGCTGCAAAAATATTAATGTGCTAAATCAGTGTGCAATTTATTTAGAATACAAATCAAACTCCCCTAACCTCAGATTTCTAAAAACATTTAAATACCCACTAATTTTGAGCACCTGTTTAAATATCATCAAGGTTACTTTTTCTAAGATAATAACAGATTGTCGGTGTAGTTTTAATTTCTGGTTTGGCTATTGGTTAAAAAAAAATATTGTTCCACCATTTCAAGCATGAAATTCCCACAGAGGACAACTTGACCCAGATGAAATTGGGTTAAACTTCGTTAATTTCAACAGCAATGAACGAAAAAATTACCAGGGCAGAAAGTGAGACACGCAATAGCTCTTAAAGGAAAACCCAAATTTCAAAAATAGTCACCAATGACATGGTATCAGGTTGAGCCCTGCGGCTGGACAAAGCTACGCCAAATGTGAGAGGGACCAGGATCCAGTTAATAAATTCTGAGTCTTAAATAAACACCGAAACCCTCAGTGATGGCAGAAAAAGAAATAAAACCAAAAAACAAAAATGGCGCGCGAATGCCAAGAGACCGACCTCCCAAAGACCATATCCAAACAAAGACCCGATTCTAGAGCGAATTTATGACTGTAAAATCGTGTGTCATAATCACTGGCATCAGAGAAAGAAAAAATCCGTAAAGATAATGGATTGAGGCGAGTTCAAACAATAAATTACCAGCGCGGGGGTTCACATCGTGGATTTCATTGTGCTGCAGTCAGCTTGTCCAATTTCATATTCGTGGAGTGATGCACACAAGGTTCTATATCTCTGCGTAGTACAATGGCAAGTATTCACTCACGCAGAGGAGAGCTCTCGGCCTTCAATTAGCTTTCCTGTGCCAAAAAGGACGAAATTTCGACCTGGTGAAATTCCCAAGGAGTAATCTCCATGGGTCGATTAAATACTAACTTCTATGAAACATCATTCGCTTGCCCTTTTAACTTTATGGATCTCGATGTATCACTTTGACATTTTTTTTAAATCTTAAAAATATAAAACCCAATTTCAATGAAATTTTTCTGAAAATTAGAGAGCTAATTTAAACTTTTAATTTTAGATTTTAAAAATAGGAAAAAGAAAAGAGTAATAAGTGTAATTTGAAAGTTTTGTTTTTTTTTTTTTTACTAATTTTTTAAATAAAATATAATTGATGAACTACAATATATTCTATAAATCCTTTTAATTTTTATGGGCTTTTATTATTTATAACATCCCTTTGACATTTTTTAATATTAAAACTAATTAAATTTTGTTATTTTTGCACTTTTTAAATCTTAAAAAAAATAAAATTCAATTTCAATGAAATTTCAGGGAAAAAAAAAAACAAAAAATACTAATTTTAATTTTAATTTTGATTAAAAGGAAAAAAAAAAGGAGATAAAACTCAATTTCAATGAAATTTAAAGGAAAAATAAAAAAACAAAAAATACTAATTTTAATTTTAGATTAAAAGTAAAAAAAGGAAGTTTTAAGTTTAACTTAGAAAATGTTCTTTATTTTTTATTTTTTTAAATAAAATTCAAATGAAATAAGAGTTACAATATTATTCCCTATTTTTATTTTATTTATTTATTTATTTTTAATTCAATTCTATTTATTCCCAAAAAAATCATTTTACATTAGGATATAAGTATTAGTTTACAATAATTGAATTTTTTGTGTTACATACTAGATTGACTAGTGAGTTTTTCTTTTCTACTTTTTCTTTTTCTTACATCAGTCTATCATGTAGACTTATCAGTCCCTGCTAAAGATGGGATTGTATTCTCATTATTTTGAGAAATTTCCCTAGCTACCAGATCTAGCCTAATAATTATTTCTTTCTCGCTATCTAAGTGATCAGACTCATGAGTGTGCTTTTGCTCCTTGATTGTCGGCACGATCATCGTAGATTCCCATTAGTTAACCTTTTTCGAAGTTTGTGATAGACCAACCAAAACTAATCCAAGAGGATCCTAAAGGCATGCATCCAACTTTTGTGTTGTAAGTATATGGGAGTCAAAAAATACGGCCATCACTCAACTCAAAACAGAAGGACCTATTTGAGCCAAGACACTCAATAGATGTGATTCAAGTGATCTAGATATATTCATAGTAAAATACTTTCTCATTAGCCTATTCAAGTCTTTAGACAACAAGAGATGGCTCAATGCATTTACTGAGTACCCGGAAGGGGGAAAATAAGGTAGAGAAATGGCCATAAACTAAAGGAGATGAGAAGCCTCTAATAACTAACCATGTGCACTCCCTTAGTGGTTGACCAAGGCAATGGCCCCACAAGAATGTTGGAGTTTCTAAGTCTAACAGTTAGAAACCCTCCATGTACTTTCTGATTTATTCCTTTCTACTTGTTCTGATAAATTAACAAGTTATTTACTATGTAAATATTGAAAGGAAACACAAGTACATGCTCAACACATTACATATCATCAATTGAAGGAAACAATAACAAGCACACAAATGACACCGATATTTTTGAACTAATGTCCCCGGAAAAACCAATGTGAGAAAATTGGTGCAGCTATTTGAGGGTTTGATTTATTAAGCAGTTTCAAAATACAATCTAGGTGCCAAATTGGACTCACCCAACAGAGAAAAATCTCGGCAGTAGTACCTCTCCTTCGGAGACAGATGCTCCAGCTGAAACCCCGAATAAATACTCCGACAACTCCTCAGCTCCAATCTTCCCCACGAAAAACCCCAGCGTCAGCCTCTAGGGATTGTGTCAGCCTCTTCTGTCCTCTATGTCAGCTTTCCCAACAATTTTGGTTGTTCATGGCAATTCCAACTTCTACCCTCTGCGTCAGCGTTCCCGACAGTTCCGGCTATTCCCCGCAGTTCCGGCTTCTGCCCTCTGTGTCAGCTTTCCCGACAATTCCGGTTCTTCCCGACAGTTTCGGCTTGTGCCCTCTACGTCAGCTTTCCCGGCTGCTGTGTTGATCCTCCTACCACTACCTCTGCCTCTTTGCTTCTGTATTCATTGCTCCTCAGCTGCAACTCCAAATCACTTTCTCAACAAACCCAGCCCCACAAAGTTGAAATCTTGATCTCTTAGTGTGTTCTCCAAGTGACCCTCAAGCCTCCTCTTATACTTTTCTCGTTGACAAATCAACGACCGAGATTAAGTCTCTAATCAACG